>SJXQ01000390.1:93535-363909 GCA_006408695.1 Aepyceros melampus
GTAAGGCTCCAAGAGAGAGTTTATTGTTCAGAATCAACTTATATACCCCAAATTATACATAATAGAATATGCAGAGTTACGCAGAAGTAGCAGTCCCGACCCTCATTGAGACAAGGCTTTCTTTTTTGCATACTCTCCTGTTACAAAAGTCTCAGGTGGTTTACACTATCTTCTGGCCAAGAGGCCTATTAACATTTCTATGGCTCTCTTCTGATGAAGTTTTTGTTAACCAGAAGACTTATTTGTGTTAATCTTTCCAAAGTCTGAATGCCACTCTCAGAAAACATTAAATAAGAATACAGCAGTTTGTAATAAAAGGAAGTACAGTGATTTATAGCAAAAGAAAAGTAATTTACTCAAAAGTTCAGTATTGCTAATATCAAAACTACTACATATCCCTTTTTCATATCCCATTTATATAGATTACATCTTCCTGGGTGCCTGAGAGATAAGAAATAAGGAGGTCTGGCAGCAATCATTGAGTCAACCGTGAAATCCTGTCACCAATATAAATTTGAAAAGACTCATCTGAAACTTTAAGATACTTTGAGGCTTTTGTGCCTCCCACATTTGGGAGGTTGTGAGCAATTCACAAACTTGCAAAAAGTCAGGGGACCCTGTTTAGGCAGGCTAGAGCATTATCAAAGGCGGGTTGGGCTGAAACACTTTCAAAGGCAGGAAACCAAAGCTTTGAATTAACTCTTCCCGAGAAACTGGCAGAGAATATCGGAGAAAAAGACAAATACAGAAAAATTTTTATTCTTGGGGTAGATGCTCGGGAAAAACCAGGGAGAAATCCGATGACTCAGATTGCCCTGCAATCTGAGTTTGCCACGTGACCCTGTCACGGGTGGGATTCCTCACGCCGGCCCCTGACAGATATTATTTTCTTGGGCTACAAAATCTTTGCAGACGGTGACTACTACTGCAAAATTAAAAGATGCTTGCTATTTGGAAGATAAGCTATGACAAATCTAAACAGCTTATTAAAAAGCAGAGACATAATTTTGTGACAAAAGTCCATATAGTCAAAGCTATGGTGTTTTCAGTAGTCATGTACGGTTGTAAGAGCTGGACCATACAAAAAGCTGAGCACTAAAGAAATGATGCTTTCTAACTGTGGTTCTAGAGAAGACCCTTGAGTGTCCCTCGGACAGTAAGGAGAGCAAGCTGGTCTATCCTAAAGGAAATCAACCCTGACTATTCATTAGAAGCACTGATGCTGAAGCTGAAGCTCCAGTACTTTGGTCACCTGATGCAAACAGCTGACTCATTGGAGAAGACTCTCATACTAGGAAAGATTGAGGCCAGGAGAACTGGGTGACAGAGAATGAGATGGTTGGATGGCATCACTGGCTCAATGAACATGAGTTTGAGCAAATTCTGGGAGATAGTGAAGGACAGGGAAGCCTGGCATGCTGCAGTCATGGGGTCACAAACAATCAGACACAACTTAGCAACTGGACAGCAGTAGGGCTGAGAATTTAGTGTTTCACATCTTCCCTATCTCTTCTGGTCTTGATTATCAACATCACTACACTATTCTTCTGCTAGAAATCTCTGTTGTCCTCTTACATTATGGGATTTCTTTAGGCCATAGATTGCTGGGAGAAATATCAATAACCTCAGATATGCAGATGACACCACCCTTAGGGCAGAAAGTGAAGAGAAGCTAAAGAGCCTCTTGTTGAAAGTGAAAGAGAAGAGTGGAAAAGTTGGCTTAAAGCTCAACATTCAGAAAACGAAGATCATGGCATCTGGTCCCATCACTTCATGGGAAATAGATGGGGAAACAGTAGAAACAGTGTCAGACTTTGTTTTTTTGGGCTCCAAAATCACTGCAGATGGTGACTGCAGCCATGAAATTAAAAGGCGCTTACTCCTTGGAAGAAAAGTTATGACCAACCTAGATAGTATATTCAAAAGCAGAGACATTACTTTGCCGACTAAGGTCTGTCTAGTCAAGGCTATGGTTTTTCCTGTGGTCATGTATGGATGTGAGAGTTGGACTGTGAAAAAGGCTGAGCGCAGAAGAGTTGATGCTTTTGAACTGTGGTGTTGGAGAAGACTCTTGAGAGTCCCTTGGACTGCAAGGAAATCCAACCAGTCCATTCTGAAGGAGATCAACCCTGGGATTTTTTTGGAAGGAATGATGCTAAAGCTGAAGCTGCAGTACTTTGGCCACCTTATGCGAAGAGTTGACTCATTGGAAAAGACCCTGATGCTGGGAGGGATTGGGGGCAGGAGGAGAAGGGGACGACCGAGGATGAGATGGCTGGATGGCATCACGGACTCAATGGACGTGAGTCTGAGTGAAGTCCGGGAGTTGGTGATGGACAGGGAGGCCTGGCATGCTGCGATTCATGGGGTGGCAAAGAGTTGGACACGACTGAGTGACTGAACTGAACTGAACTTAGGCCATAGATAGTTGGCCCATTTTCGGCTGTCAGAATACTAATCGAGATATCTCCTACCACATATATTTCGCAACGAAGGAAGTAGGAGCTACCTTCTTTTGTGCGTGTTAGTTGCTCAGTCATGTCCAACTCTTTGCCACCCCATAGACTGTGGCCCACCAGGCTCCTCTGTCCATGAGATTCTCCAGGCAAGAATACTGGAGTGGGTTGCCATGCCCTATGCCAGGGAAACTTCCAGACCCAGGGATCAAACCTGTCTCTTACGTCTCCTGCATTGGCAGGCACATTCTTTACCACCACCTGGGAAGTGATATTCATAAATAAATTCCCTTCCTGGCTAGTGTCAGATTCAGTAGCTTGAAACCAAGACCCTGAGTAATATGTCTTTTCTTCTGCTGTCCTGTCAGCCCCTTAAGAATGTTAGACTGCAGAGGAGAGAGTTTGAGGCCCACACATCCCCCTCTGGAACTGTCCCAAGGACAGAGATGAGACCAGCTCTCTCAATTATACCTAATCACTTGAGCATACATACTTGAAATGCTGGCTGGAAATAATTCTCTTTGACTTTCCTGTAGAAAGTAAGTCTCTCCAGATGGATTTTTTCTATATGACTAAGGACTCCCTGCTTCCCTGGTGGCTCAGATAGTAAAGAATCTTCCTGCAATGCAGGAGACTCAGGTTTGATCCCTGAGTGAATGGCAACCCACTCTAGTATTCCAGTCTGGAGAATTCCAGGGGCAGAGGAGCCTGGCAAGCTACAGTCCATGGTGTTGCAAAGAGTTGGACACGACTGAGAGACTAACGTTACACTATACAATGACTCCCCAAGGAAGAGTCAGCTCACAACTGCTCTGTCCCCAGTTTGGTCAAGCAAGCTCTGAAAACCTCTCTGACTTATCTGAAGAGGACCCTTGAGCTTCATCTAGAAACAGTGACTACCCAACCACTGTTACCATGACTGGAGATTGCCCTCCCCATGGCAGCTCTGCTCAGGCCACAGTGAGATGTGGGAAAGAGGTTTTCAACAATAGCATGGCACTCTGGGCATGTGAGTCATCGAGTTTTTCATCCTCAGCCTATATCCACTCAGAGGGACCACAGGCTAGTGGAGAGATGAATCCTGGTGTGCTCAGGATCCTGGCGAGGGAGAAACACAGGGCTTTGGGAAGGTTTGGAAGGACTATGGGTTTACCACTCAGGCAGGTTGGGGTACACATAGGACAAGCAGCCAATCATCAAAAGGCTTCCTGTTCCCAAAATGAGAACTTCCCCTCTCCATCTTGGGATTCTGCTGCACGTGGCATTTGACAATTCAAAGTCTGGGGCTGTGCCTTTCTTATTTTTTTTTAAGCTAAGATTTTTGTTGTTGTTGCTTTAATATTTATTTATTTGGCCACGCTGAGTCTTCGTTTTGGCATGTGAGATCTTCTATCTTCATTATAGCATGCAGGATCTTTAGTTGCGGCATGAAAACCCTTAGTCGAGGCATATGGGATCTAGTTCCCTGACCAGGGATTGAACCCAGGCCCCCTGCATTGTGAGTGCAGAGTCTTAGTCACTGGACCACCAGGGAAGTCCCTGTGCAGTGTCTTTAAACAGTGTGATCGGCAATAGGGGTGGGGCAATTCAGTGTGCAGGACTGTCCCCTGCACTGTAAATCATCTAAAACCCTTGCTTTCAGTGCATTAAATGATAGTAACTATTCTGGTTATTGTGCCAGCCAGAAACATCTGTACCATTTCTATATGCCCCTCAAGGGTGGTACCACCTCCTGTTGAGAGCAGGTAAGTTTAGGAATTAAAGGAGCCTTTTGGTTCAATGCAAAGAGTGCACTGAACATTCTGAGATTTTGTTTACTGTTAACAGTCAATCTCAGACTGCTAGACTCTCTACAGTGGAACATAGGATCATTTGTTGTCATGACATTGAAGAGGTTAGGTTTGATAGAAAACCTTGAGGATACAATTCTCAGATCAGGACCTATTCAGTGAACAGGCTTTAATGGGAATAGAAGGTAAGAGGATACAGATGAAAGTCCTGGTTATCCAGGTTTAATTATCCAGAGCCATAGAGTGGGTGGGCTTCCCTGGTGGCTTCCCTGGTGGTAAAGGGCCTTCCTGCAATACAAGACACTTGAGTTTGATCCCTAGATCAGGAAGACCACTGGAGCAGGGAATGGAGACCCACTCCAGTATTCTTGCCTGGAGAATTCCATGGACAGAGAAGCCTAGCAGGTTTCAGTCCATGGGGTCACAAAGAGTCGGACATAACTGAATGATTAACACTTTCACTTTTTTCACTTTTCATATAGTGAGGCAAAGAGCCTAGGTGGGCAGATGTCGGGACCACTGGGGGAAGATGACCTGTTATAAGATAGCACCTCCCACTTTTCCAGCCAACTCCCAACCAAGACTCATTTGATGGCTGATGACTGTGTGGATCACAATATAATAAACTGTGGAAAATTCTGAGAGATGGGAATACCAGACCACCTGACTTGCCTCTTGAGAAATCTGTATGCAGTTCAGGAAGCAACAGTTAGAACTGGCCATGGGACAACAGACTGGTTCCAAATAGGAAAAGGAGTACATCAAGGCTGGATATTGTCACCCTGCTTATTTAACTTCTATGCAGAGTACATCATGAGAAACGCTGGAATGGAAGAAGCACAAGCTGGAATCAAGATTGCTGGGAGAAATATCAATAACCTCAGATATGCAGATGACACCACCCTTATGGCAGAAAGTGAAGAGGAGCTAAAGAGCCTCTTGTTGAAAGTGAAAGAGGAGAGTGAAAAAGTTGGCTTAAAGCTCAACATTCAGAAAACGAAGATCATGGCATCTGGTCCCATCACTTCATGGGAAATAGATAGGGAAACAGCAGAAACAGTGTCAGACTTTATTTTGGGGGGCTCAAAAATCACTGCAGATGGTGATTGCAGCCATGAAATTAAAAGACACTCTTTCGAAGGAAAGTTATGACCAACCTAGATAGCATATTCAAAAACAAAGGTCCGTCTAGTAAGGCTATAGTTTTTCCAGTGGTTATGTATGGATGTGAGAATTGGACTGTGAAGAAAGCTGAGCACCAGAGAGTTATGCTTTTGAACTGTGGTGTTGGAGAAGACTCTTGAGAGTTCCTTGGACTGCAAGGAGATCCAACCAGTCCATTCTATAGGAGATCAGTCCTGGGTGTTCTTTGGAAGGAATGATGCTAAAGCTGAAACTCCAGTACTTTGGCCACCTCATGCAAAGAGTTGATGCACTGGAAAAGTCCCTGATGCTGGGAGGGATGGGGGGCAGGAGGAAAAGGGGACGACAGAGGATGAGATGGCTGGATGGCATCACCGACTCGATGGATGTGAGTTTGAGTGAACTCTGGGAGTTGGTGATGGACAGGGATGCCTGGCGTGCTGCGATTCATGGGGTCGCAAAGAGTCGGACATGACTGAGCGACTGAACTGACTGACCAAAGATTACAGAGTCACACAAGTTGATTCGCCATCAGAGCTGTACCTAGAGACATGTGCTGGAGCTGCCATCATGACCAAAACAGTATAGTCAAAAGCCCAAGGAGAAAAATCCAGAATGGTTAAGCCTGCTGTGTGACTGAATGTCTAGTTCTCCAAATATCTGCATCAAAACAGAAAATGTGATTGACAAATATTTATTGAATGCTGCTATTGATTCAATGTTTGCTTCCCTACAAATTTGTATGTTGAATCCAAATCCCCAACATGATTGCTGTTGGAAGTGATGCCTTTGGGAGGTGTATTGTGTCCAGGTCTTATTTTATAAAGGTGACAGAGTGATGACATGGAGAAGTCAACGCCATTGAAAGAAATGTTTAATATTACATTTCCCATAGAAACAAGAGGCAGGTTTGTCACATGGGGACAAAGGAGTGCCATTTAGTAAGGAACCAGAAGCAGAAGTAAGGGGAAAGTTTAAAACATGGTCTTTATTGGAGTTTCCATGGGCAAGGCAAGCCAGGGTCGAGTAACCAATTTAGGATTGGCTAGTTTGAATAATTTTGATAAGTTTGCACTCTGAGTGTGCTCTTTTTTTTTTTTTTTTTAATGTAGTGGAGTGTAACTGCTTTATAATGTGTTAATTTCTGTGTACAATGAAGTGAATCAGCTAGACATACACATATATTCCCTCCCTCTTGGACTAAAACTATAATTTAAAGAAGACATATGTACCACAATGTTTAATGTTGCATATTTACAATACCCAAGACTTGCGCACGTGCTGCTGCCTCAGTTGTATCTAACTCTTTGCAATCCCATGGACTGTAGCCCACCATGCTCCTCTGTCCATGGGATTCCTCAGACAATGATACTGGACATGGAAGCAACCTGAATGTCCATCAGCAGATGAAAGGATAAGGAAGATGTAGGTGTGGGATCTTGTTGCATGGCATCTGGCCCTGGGATGACTCAGGCAGAGGTATATTGCCTCCTTGGGGCACAGGTCAGACAGAGGCAGTATGGTTCTGGATTGGTTGTTTGCATATCAAAGACAAGCTCCTGGTGAGCCCTTGGCTATCTCTAAGAATTAGCTACCCCAAGGAAGGGAAGGTGAGTCTCCCTGAATCAAGAAGGTTTTTAAAGATGTCAAAATATATAATACACAGAAAATTTAAAAAAATGATTAATGCAGGAAGTGACTGTGTCATAAGGGTGGAGCCCTAATGAATGGGATTATTGCCCTTATGGAAGAGGTCCCAGAGAGCCCGCTGCCCACCTTTACTCTGTAAGGACACAGCAAATTGATGTCTCCATGAACCAAGAAATGGTCTCTCACCCTACACTGAATCTCTGTTTCTTGGGACTTTCAGCCTCTATAACTATGAGGAGTAAATTTCTATTGTTTATAAGTCACCGTGTCTATGGAATTCTGTTACAGCAGCTGAACTGACTAAGACAAATGCCTTTCATGTGCCAGGGCCACCCTGGACCCTCAGTATACACAGACGGAGAAAACAAACCTGATGTCCTCATGTATGTAACTCTCAAACAGGGGTAGCAAGCATGTAAACAATACATTAAACTACCTCACAAATGTAGGGATATGTGTGAACTAGAGAGGTAGAATAAAGGAAGGAGATAATATCAGGACAACCCTTCTAGAAGAGTTAGAATGAGAGATATTTTTTGACATTTGACAGTTAAGCAGGGTTGGATAGTCCAGGCAAAGAGAATGGCATAAACTAAAGTACAATGCATTAAAAAAAAAAAAAAAAAGTATGTGTGTGTTGCAGGGTGAGGGGGCGGTTGTTAATGCAGGGGAGAAAGATGTTTGGAAACCACCGTTGTTCTTGTCATTTTTTAATCATTGTATTAGCTCTGACTGAAAAACAAAATACCAACTGCATGGCTAAAACAGGTCTTCCCTGGTAGCTCAGATGGTAAAGAATTTGCCTGCAATGCAGAACATCTGGGTTCAGTCCCTGAGTAGAGAAGATCCCTTGGAGAATGGAATGGTTTATCCACTCCATTATTCTTTCCTGGAGAATTCCATGGACAGAGAAACCTGGCTGGCTGCAGCCCATGGGGTCTCAAAGAGTCAGACACGACTGAGTGACTAACTACACTACTACTACATAGGTAAAACAACAGAAATTTATTTTTACATAAATGAAAGCTGGAAGCCAGTTTCTGGTGAAGCCTCTCTTCCTGGCTTGCAAAGTAATCTGTAATAATGGTTTCTGGAAGTCTTGAGAATAAATTAATCTTTCACTTCTGATAGGTGTTCCACTAGTGAGCCAACTGGCTGTGTTGGACTTCATTAGCCTGTACCCAAAATGCAAGCCATATTCTTTCTCAGATAAAAACCCAGAAAGAGTTATTCTGAGTAGAGACCCTGTGCTAAGGATGAGATTTGGAACCCAACCCAGACACCAGTAGCATCACCAGCACATGCCTGGTCCTGGAGTGTCTCAAGGAGATCAGGAAGAAAGGACGAGTTGCCCTGGAGATGCCTGCTACTGCTGCTAAGTCATTTCAGTCGTGTCCGACTCTGTGCGACCCCATAGACAGCAGCCCACCAGGCTCCCCCGTCCCTGGGATTCTCCAGGCAAGAACACTGGAGTGGGTTGCCATTTCCTTCTCCAATGCATGAAAGTGAAAAGTGAAAGGGAAGTCACTCAGTTGTGTCCACTCTTAGTGATCCCATGGACTGCAGCCTACTAGGCTCCTCCACCCATGGGATTTTCCAGGCAAGAGTACTGGAGTGGGGTGCCATTGCCTGGCATCCAAAATGAAGGCAAGTCCAGTTAGTGCTGCCTTGTTTGTGCCGAAAGGGAGGCCCCTGGAAGTCCTTCATTCCTAATTACCCTCAGATAACGAATGAATACAATGGTGAATGTTATTAGAATAATTTACTGTTCATCAGGAACAAGGGACAATTAGTATAATACCCTATTAGTATTCACATGTCCCCTTGTGGAAGATACTCCCACCACCTCGGGCTCCCAGGGCTCCCATTACAGGAACCGGATCCCCCTCTGCAGCACCAGGCTAAGTCCAATAGGGTTATTAGGCAAGGGAAGTTATTGGCTGTGTAATTAACTATGTAATTAACTCAAACGCTGAATGCAATCAGCACCTAATCTAATAGAAACGTGTAATTAAATTGCATCTTTAATCCCTGGGAAAGTCTCTGCATTGGGGTGTGGGAATCAACCTGGCAGGGTGCCCCCAGGTCTCCATTATCTTCAATTAGACAATTAATTGATATTCAAGTTACCTTTCTCATTCAAACCTAATTGAATTTCTCCCTACTCCCCATGAGGTGTAATGTGTTTATAAAGATGCTTTTCTTCATTCACTGCCTGGAGAACCCACAAAAGAGCGGTCATCACCCAGCTCCCTCAACCACTTACCCAGATATTAGATGCCAGCCAGTGTCCCCTTTAAGAGATTGATTGGTTCTTTGCTTTTCCCTCCTTATCTTTGTATCTGAACAGTGATAACTGGCTGGAGAGCAGCTTAATCTGTGACTAATGAATTTTCCCTCCTTATTGAGCCAAAGACAGGCAGTTGTTGCCAACATCTCCATTTTGGTCTTTTAGTTCTCCTTTCACTCTGCCTGATTTTAATGCATTCTTCCTCAATTTCCTCCTTGTCCCCTGCAGTGCTACCTCCAGCACCCAGCTGAGTGCCTCTGCACCCACTTTCCTCTTAAATCCAGCCCTGGGAGAGCCAAAAGCACAAGTGACTGCTTCCATGCTGTCTCTACAAAGACAAGGCTCACAGTCTCAGAACCCAAACAACCTCCCCCAGGCTTGGTTTTCTCCTAGTGCCCGAGAAGACTCTTGAGAGTCAGACTGCAAGGAGATCAAACCAGCCAATTCTAAAGGAAATCAACCCAGAATATTCACTGGAAGCACTGGTGCTGAAGCTGAAACTCCAGTACCTTGGCCACCTGATGTAAAGAGCTAACTCACTGGAAAAGACCCTGTTGTTGGGAAAAATTGAGGGCAGGTGGAGAAAGGGACAACAGAGCATGAGATGGTTCGATGGCATCACCAATTCAATGGACCTCAGTTTGAGCAAACTCTGGGAGATAGTGAAGGACAGGGAAGCCTGGCGTGCTACAGTTCATGACGTTGCAAAGTGTCTGACATGACTTAGAGACTGAATAATAATGCCAACAACAACAGAGGAGAAAGGGACTGGGAGGGGAGAGTCTCCATGGTGATGGAGATGCAGAAGAGAGACTGGAGACTCAGGGTGAAATGGACAGAAAGACAATGAGAAACAGCATTGTGGCAAGAGAGGAGGGGAGAGGTGGGAATGTGGTGGAAGAATGAAATTAATTGGAGAAAAGGGGAGGTAGAGAGAAAAGAGAGGGATGTAACAAGAGAAGCAAATGAGAGAGAAAGAGAGAAGGGGGAGGAGAAGATACCCTCATTTAATGGAGCTGTCCTCAAGGACACAAAGCATGTCTGTGAGCCAGCCAGTATCAGCCGCTCGGGAAAGATCCATGAAGCCTCAACTATCAGACAGAGGCTGTGACTGGAGTGGAAGCTTCTGATTGTACTGTACACCTGATAGCCTAATCTGAAATGAGAATCTCAGGAAGGCGTAGCCATCCTCAAAAAGGCTTCCTTTCTTATAAAGCAAAAAAATAAATAAAACTTTCTCCATCCTCTCTGCCTTCAGAGGTTTAACAAAAGTGCTTTCATTCAGAGACATCACTATCTCCAGGGGCAATCAGCTTAAATATGTCCCATTATCAATCTGCCTACGACTGTACATCAGTGGGTGTTGTACCAATACATAGTCAAGTGTGGATAACATACTCGTAATTGTGTGTCTGTTTAAAGAAACTTCAGTTCCCGGAGAGGGGAGAGGAAAAGCCAAAGCCAATGAGATAGAGCCTGTGCCCTGAGCTGTGCCCTAATCTGCAAGCCAGCTTTGCTAGGGAGGGTGCATTCATAGAGAGATTGGGCTCTGAAGACTAGGTCAGGACTGGAGGCAATGAGGCATTGCCTGCTGGAAGGGTCCTTTCTGGGCATTACCAAGAATTGGGAAGAGAAGGCTGACTGGGAAGGACTGTAGAGGGGAACTTGTTTGAACTCAATTACAGGATCACATAGGGTGATTGGTCGGTAGAGATTAGGATGTCAGGGCCTATTGACTCCCCTAAATCTCCCTTTCTTACTTGTTGTACTGCTGGGAATGTCAACATTACTCGTTCACATTCCTGTCATCCAATTACCTTACAATCATTTAAAAAATAATGTTACCCTTGCCAGGGCTGTTTGAATCTTGAAATATCAATGTGTGTTTCTGATCTTCATCACAGAGGTTGTGTGTATCTGATCTTCTCTCTTCCATCTCTGCTTTCTTCCTGTGTAACCTCTCCCAGAGCTGAAAAGTGTGGTAAATCCTTAGTCCAACTGGATGAATGGAATGAGGCATCCACGCAGGTTAAATGAGTCTTAGCTTTTAAAGCCTAGCAAAGTCTTTTATCTCATTGGATCAGTGCAGGATTTCCCAGGTGGCACTAGTAAAGAACTCGCCTGTCAGTGCAGGAGAAGTAAGAGATACGTGTTGAATCCGTCAGTCAGGAAGATCCCCTGGAGGAGGGTCCAGCAACCCTGGAGAATCCCATGGACAGAAGAGTGTGGTGGGCTACAGCCTATGAGGTCGCAGAGTGGGACACACTGAAGCAATTTAGCATGCATGCAAAGTCTTTCATTTCACTGGATCACCATAAAATGGCATACAGTAGCCAAGGTTCAGAGTGCAAAGGTGGCTTGCCTAAGACCACAGATCCAGTAAGGGATGGAATTTCCACCTAGCTCCCAGAAGAGCACAGCCCCTGGGCAGATGCACCATCCACATCTTCCAGGCAGTTGAGCCAGAAGAGAGAGCTCAGGCCCCTGTTTCTACTTCTCATTCAGATCTGAAACAGGCCTGGGACCTGGGACCCTTTGCAGCAGTGCTGCAATGCCTGCACCTAGACACACCTCTCCTTGAGCGCCAAAATACAAAGAAACTGTGAGACTAAAAATAACTACGTGCATGTGCAGTTGGGGCAAATTCTGGACCCAAAAAATACACTGAGATAAAAAACTCAACTACTACTTTCAAAGAGCCTGGAGCAAAAACAGGGTATCAGAAGCAAAAGCAGGGTTCTGTGCATGCACTCAAAATCACCTAAGGGCAAAACACCTAAGCCACCCCACTGCTCCCCCCCACCACTTCTTTCACTCCATATAAGGAGCCAGCTCACCCCGCCTCTTCCCA
Organism: Aepyceros melampus; assembly: GCA_006408695.1. Lineage (NCBI taxonomy): Eukaryota > Metazoa > Chordata > Mammalia > Artiodactyla > Bovidae > Aepyceros > Aepyceros melampus. The sequence continues at coordinate 105,716 of SJXQ01000390.1, forward strand.
GAGCAAGCAAGCAAGGGAATTTGTTGTTTGTCCTTGCTCCACTCTGCTTCAGCAGGAACCCCCAAAAAGCCTTACCTGAATTTCTTGTCTGGCCTCTGATTATTTTCCATTGATTAAGGAAGTCAAGAACCCTGGTCAGTAACAGTTCCACTGGGTGACCTGGCCAGATCATTTCGATTTCCTTCCTGATCTGTAAAATCTGAAACTGTTTCCTGCTTTTGGCTTGGGTCTCAGACCATCAGTACTATAGGTGGAAGAAAGCATAAAGCTCATTTGGTGTGGGGGGGGTGGGGGGTCCTCCTGTTTCCTGTCCTCTTCTAACTAGTAGTGAAGTGCATGATTGGTGGCATTGTGGTACATGTGCTAAGCCTAAGGAATGAGGAAAAAGGATTCCTCTCTTCCGTTCTAGTGCTTTCCTTCACTAATAAGTCAGGAGACTTGGAAGTGTCTTTGAACCCCTGGGTGCTTTCAGCTTCCTTGCGTGGAAACAGAAATAATCATATCTCCTTTTCCAACTCTGCAGGACTATTCTGAGGATAAATAGTGTAATGTACATGGTAAAGCTCTCTAGTACACAGAAACTTTTCATTTAGTATTTCTAGGTATATTTATCCGGAGAAGGCAATGGCAACCCACTCCAGTACTCTTGCCTGTGAAATCCCATGGATGGAGGAGCCTGGTGGGCTACAGTCCATGGGGTCGCAAAGAGTCGGACACGACTGAGCGAATTCACTTTCACTTTTCACTTTCCTGCACTGGAGAAGGAAATGGCAACCCACTCCGGTATGCTTGCCTGGAGAATCCCAGGGACTGGAGCCTGGTAGGCTGCTGTCTATGGGGTCACACAGAGTCGGACACGACTGACGTGACTTAGCAGCAGCAGCAGCAGCAGCAGCAGGTATATTTATCTGCATTAAGTTTCAAGACTGAAATGAATGATGCTCGGCCATGAAAGCCATAGATGGAGGACTCTTTGTTTCTTAGCCGACTCTGTTTACAGTGTATCCTTAAGGATAACTATTTGTTTGTTTTAAGGGAAAGATCCAGCTCTCCAAAAAGACATTCAGGACTTTCAGGACATGAAAATGGGCTTTAGATGTCACAACTTTGTTTGAATTTCACTCCAGGGAGCCAAGCTTAGTAAACACTTTCATGTGTAGGCAGCCCCCTTAATCAAGCCAGTGAATCTTAACCTAACCTTCACAATAAAAGTATAAATAGAACCCTGATTAAATAATTGTTATTTTCCTGCTGAGAATCTCAGTTGGGGCTCAGTCTTTACTGTAATATGTTATGCAAATGCTATATAGAGCATGTATATGTCTCCTGCCTGCAGCAAACTGTGTATTTAATTACACCAACACAGGACTGGGAATCAAACACTTGGGTTCTAGACACTGCTCTGCCAGGGACTCACTGTGTGACCTTGAGAAAGTCACTTAGTCTTCCAGAGCCTCAAAGTCCTTGTCTTGTATCAGGGAGATCAAGGGTTTGCACTCATTGACGGCCCTCCCCCAACCATGAGGTCCATGTTTTCAAAAACATCTACTAATCTGCATTTATTGCATGATAATTAATTCATTTCCCCAAGTCTAAATATCAAAGGCATTTGTAACTGGAAGTCAGAGATTCTGATCAGACACATATAATCAGAGTTAACACACTAAACTGAGATAATTCCAATGAAGAGCAAAGAAGTGTGACATTTGAGTATGTCATGTAGCCTCATGACGGGTAGGTGAGGGGAATGTATTAGGTATTTTTAAATATTAACAATAACTCACCAAGTTCTTTCACCACCTGTGCCAACCCCCAAATCTGTAAAAACAGGTAGAAAATCACACAAGTGACCACTCACTCTGAGTTTCTGTCTGATTCTGGGGATTTAGGAAGGTGTACCACCTACAGATAACCCTGACCTCAGAAAGCTTACATTCTAGGAAAAGGCATTGTTGTTTTTCAGTCAATAAGTCATGTCTGACTCTTTGAAGCCCCATGGACTGTGGCATGCCAGGCTTCCCTGTCCTTCACAATATCCCAGAGTTTGCTCAAACTCATGCCCATTGAGTCAGTGATGCCATTCAACCATCTCATCCTCTATTGTCCCCTTCTCCTCCTGCCTTCAATCTTTTCCAGCATCAGGGTCTTTTCTAATGAGTCAGTGCTTCACATCAAGTGGCCAAAGTGCTGGAGCTTCAGCTTCAGCATCAGTCCTTCCAATCAATATTCAGGGTTGATTTCCTTTAGGATTGACCGATTCAATCTCAGGCTGTTCAAGAGACTCTCAAAAATCTTCTCCAGCACCATTGTTCAAAAGTATCAATTCTTTGAGACAGACAAATAATAATAATAATACTATGTAAGTTACAAGATATATTAGAAAGTGATAAGGGCTTCAGTGGGCTTCCCTGGTGGTTCAGTGGTAAAGAACCCGCCTGCAATGCAGGAGAGACAAGATATGCAGGTTTGATCCCTGGGTTGAGAAGACCCCCTTGAGAAGGAAATGGCAACCGACTCCAGTATCTTGCCTGGAAATCTCACGGAAAGAGGAGCCTGGTGGGCTATAGTCTATGTGGTCACAAAAAGTCAGACACAACTTAGAAAATAACAACAAAGGGCTTCAGAATGAAACAAAGCAGATGAGGATTGTTGGGCTAAGACTGCAGTTGATGGTTAGGGTAGTATGAAAAGTGTTAGTTGCTCAGTTGTGTCCAACTCCTTGAAATCCCATGGACTGTAGCCTGTCAGGCTCCTCTGTCTATGGGATTTCACAGGCAAGAATACTGGAGTGGGTAGCCATTTCTTTCTCTAGGGGGTCTTCTTGGACTAGGGATCAAATCTTGCATTGCAGGCAGATTCTTTGCTTTCTGAGCCACCAGGGAAACCCCTGTGATCAGGGTAACATTACAGCAAAAACTTGAAGTTGGTGAGAAAGCAAGGCAAGTATGCTTAGAGGGGAAACAGCATTTCAGGCTGAGGCAGCAGTAGATGCAAAGGCCCTGGGGTAGAAACATGCCTGTTATGCTCAGACATCAGTAAGAAGACCAGAGAGCCTGGAGCAGAGTGAATCTTGTGGGCAGTCAGAGATAAGCTCAGAAAAGTTACAGGAGCCCCGCTCATAGGAATGTAGACCACTGTAAGAATGTGTCTTCTGCTCTGAGTGAAGCAGATGCCACTGAAGGATAATGGAGTGTCATGGTCTGACTTCAGTTCTGAAGAGATCATCTGTTTGCAGTGAATTAACAAGAGACTGTAGGAAAACAAGTGTGAAAGCAGGAAGGCCAGTTAGGAGGCTATTGCTGTGGTCATAGAGATGAGAGTGTCTTGAACATAGGTGGCAATGATAGAGGTGGTAGTTATTGTTGTTCAGTCACTAAGAGGTGTCTAACTTTTGTGATCCCATGGACTGTAACCTGCCAGGCTCCTCTGTCCATGGGATTCTCCAGGCAAGAATACTGGAGTAGGTTGCCATTTCCATCTCCAGATGGCAAGAGGAGTCATTTTCTGAAGACTGAGGCCACAGGATTCACTAATGGACTTAATGAAGGGTCTGGAGGAGAGTAGAAGTCAAGATTTGACAATTCATGATATATACTCTGTACTCTGATGAGATTATTTGCATTCATATACATAACAATGTTTTATAAACATACAATGTAGGGTTTCATAGAAAGTCACATGATTTATGATTTTGCATAAATTTCTCTTGACCTCAAGGGAAATCACTAAGATAAAATAATCTGAGAATATATGAGGTCATGTGAATTCCATGGAAGAATAATAAGCTAGGTTATACATAACTTTGCAAAAAGTGGTGGGAATATCCCAGGCAGTGACAGTACTCAAGTGAGGCACATAAGTCAGAGTTCAGCCCTCCATCTCTAAACTGACTGACTTTGTTTAAATTGGAGGGGGCTTTCCAGGCTTTAATTTCCCTTGGGATCTCTTTGATGCCATAAATCCTGAATGTGCATGGAAAGTGAAATGACCCTGAGCTCCTTCTTCTGATGAAACAAGGTTTGGGAAGACTAGTCCCCTTGTTTAAAAGAGTAGGAAAGAAATGGTTCTCAGCTCCCTGCTGAACACAAGGAAGAAACAGACTGAAGCTAAAGTATGACTCAGCCACCATGAAGACCTTTTGGATCATGGCAGGATGTCAGTCAATAGAAGATTAAGTCAGATCTAATTTTTATAAAAAGTGTTCTACAGAACAGTGGGTCCAAGGTATCAGTAGGTGTTCTCTGAAAAAAGTGTAGGGTATGCATGAAAATTTGAGAAATAATGGACATAACAAGATGAGCTGCTTTTCTATACTTCTGAGAGTCTTTAATATGCTGATCTAATATTTCCAGTAGGATTAGTTTAATATGCAGAGCTTGCTAAATATTTAGGGGCATGGAACCCTATTCATCCCCTTGACTAATGCCTCACCTCGAGAAACGCTGATCCAGACCCCAGGAACAGTTATAGGACCACAGCGTAGTAATTATCCTTAAAAGCAGGATCATTTTCTATCCAGGATGGATTGTTTGCTGTTCTTGCCTAGAGGGTAGATGAATAGATGAGATACTACTGAATTATTTTTAGACACCGATTTAATGGTTCTTTCCATTTAGATTAAATTCAACTAATTTTTGAGCTCAGCTACATGCCAGACCTAGAGGCTTGGTTTAAATACCATTTATACCCTAAGAAGTTCTCAGAATTCTATGCAAAAGACAAACAATATAGGAATACTTCTTTGCCATAACTTTTGATAAATGCTATCCCTGACATATGTACAAAGAAGCTCGCAGACAAAATTCAGAGAAAGAAAATATCAAAGATGGAAATATGGCAGATCTTGAAGCTAACACATATGGGTTTTAATTCTACATTGCCCTTGCAGATGGATGCCATCGAGATGAACTGTATACCTACTCAAAGCCTGAAATGCACAGTAAATATCACTACAGTTTAGGCTTGCTTGGGAGGGTTAAAGGTAATAAATTCATATGCAAGCTGACCTATCAGTTCAGTTCAGTCCCTCAGTCCTGTCCAACTCTCTGTGACCCCATGGACTGCATCACACCAGGCCTCCCTGTCCATCACCAAATCCTGGTGTTTATTCAAATTCATGTCTATTGAGTCAGTGATGCCATCCAACCATCTCATCCTCTGTCGTCCCTTTCTCCTCCCGCTTTCAACCTTTCCCTGCATCAAGGTCTTTTCAAATGTCAGTTCTTCAAATCAGGTGGCCAAAGTATTGGAGTTTCAGCTTCAGCATCAGTCCTTCTAATGAATATCCAGGACTGATTTCCTTTAGGATGGATTGGCTGGATCTCCTTGTTGTCCAAGAGACCCTGAAGAGTCTTCTCCAATACCACAGTTCAAAAACATCAGTTCTTTGGCACTCAGCTTTCTTTATAGTTCAACTTTGACATCCATACATGACTACTGGAAAAACAATAGCTTTACCTAGATGGACCTTCGTTGGCAAAATAATAGCTCTGCTTTTTAATATGCTGTCTAGGTTGGTCATAACTTTTCTCCCAAGTAGCAAGTGTCTTTTAATTTCATGGCTGCAGTCACCATCTGCAGTGATTTTAGAGCCCCCAAAAGTAGTCTGTCACTGTTTCACTGTTTCCCCATCTATTTGCTTATGAAGTGATGGGACCAGATGCCATGAACTTAGTTTTCTGAATGTTGAGTTTTAAGCCAACTTTTTCACTCTCCTCTTTCACTTTCATCAAGAGGCGTTTTAGTTCCTCTTCACTTTCTGCCATAAGGGTGGTATCATCTGCATATCTGAGGTGACTGATATTTCTCCCGGCAATCTTGATTCCAGCTTGTGCTTCATCCAGCCCAGCATTTCTCATGATGTACTCTGCATAGGAGTTAAATAAGCAGAGTGACAATATCCAGCCTTGATGTACTCCTTTTCCTATTTGGAACCAGTCTGTTGTTCCATGTCCAGTTCTAATTGTTGCTTCTTGACCTGCACACAGATTTCTCAAGAGGCAGGTCAGGTGGTCTTGTCAGTTCTTCAAATCAGGTGGCCAAAGTATTGGAGTTTCAGCTTCAGCATCAGTCCTTCTAATGAATATCCAGGACTGATTTCCTTTAGGATGGATTGACTGGATCTCCTTGTTGTCCAAGAGACCCTGAAGAGTCTTCTCCAATACCACAGTTCAAAAACATCAGTTCTTTGGCACTCAGCTTTCTTTATAGTTCAACTTTGACATCCATACATGACTACTGGAAAAACAATAGCTTTACCTAGATGGACCTTCGTTGGCAAAATAATAGCTCTGCTTTTTAATATGCTGTCTAGGTTGGTCATAACTTTTCTCCCAAGTAGCAAGTGTCTTTTAATTTCATGGCTGCAGTCACCATCTGCAGTGATTTTAGAGCCCCCAAAAGTAGTCTGTCACTGTTTCACTGTTTCCCCATCTATTTGCTTATGAAGTGATGGGACCAGATGCCATGAACTTAGTTTTCTGAATGTTGAGTTTTAAGCCAACTTTTTCACTCTCCTCTTTCACTTTCATCAAGAGGCGTTTTAGTTCCTCTTCACTTTCTGCCATAAGGGTGGTATCATCTGCATATCTGAGGTGACTGATATTTCTCCCGGCAATCTTGATTCCAGCTTGTGCTTCATCCAGCCCAGCATTTCTCATGATGTACTCTGCATAGGAGTTAAATAAGCAGAGTGACAATATCCAGCCTTGATGTACTCCTTTTCCTATTTGGAACCAGTCTGTTGTTCCATGTCCAGTTCTAATTGTTGCTTCTTGACCTGCACACAGATTTCTCAAGAGGCAGGTCAGGTGGTCTGGTATTCCCATCTCTTGAAGAATTGTCCACAGTTTATTGTGATCCACATAGTCAAAGGCTTTGGCATAGTCAATAAAGCAGAAGTAGATGTTTCTCTGGAACTCTCTTGCTTTTTCCATGATCCAATGGATGTTAGCCATTTGATCTCTGGTTCCTCTGCCTTTTCTAAATCTAGCTGGAACATCTGGAAGTTCACAGTTCACATACTGTTGAAGACTGGCTTGGAGAATTTTGAGCATTACTTTCCTAGCTAGTATGAGATGAGTACACCCCATACCATAGAATAAGTGTTTTCATACTGTGTTGTCAAAAATTTTAAAGTTCAGTGGAGATTATTAATTCAAGTTTCCAAATCAATTTGATTCTCATTTCTTATTTTAAAATATTTTATTCTCATCAGGTTGCAATACACAAACACACATATGCACAAGCACACTTATACACATATATACACTATTCAGATATTTTACATGCCAAGTGATAATACACAAGAACTGACCAGCATGTCATGTTGGGATGCTGGTCTAACACACTTTTATTCAGATCTCAGAATAAAGCTTCTCACATGGTCTCTTGCAAGTTTTTGAAATTCTTACAGCTAAATTAGTGATTAGTACATTGGCTACCTCATGCAAAGAGTTGACTCATTGGAAAAGACTGATGCTGGGAGGGATTGGGGGCAGGAGGAAAAAGGGGACGATAGAGGATGAGATGGCTGGATGGCATCACTGACTTGATGGACGCAAGTCTGAGTGAACTCTGGGAGTTGATAGACAGGGAGGCCTGGAGTGCTGTGATTCATGGGGTCGCAAAGAGTCGGACACAACTGAGCAACTGAGCTGAACTGAGACCAACACCACTTTTTAAAAATTTTATCTCATTTTATTTTATTTTGACCTTCACATATTTGCTCAAGTAAAATGTTTTTGGAATGTACCCTACTACTTAGCCACTTGGATTAAGATTTTCCTAATAATGTATAGCCAACACAAAACATGGGCTTCCTGCTTGCTCAGTGGTAAAGAATCTGCCTGCAATGGAGGTGATGCAGGTTAGATCCCTGAGTTGGGAAGATTCCCTGGAGAAGGAAATGGCTACCCACTCTAGTACTCTTGCCTGGAAAACTTCATGGACAAAGAGGCCTCGCAGGCTACAGTCTATGGGGTCACAAAGAGTCAGACACAACTGAATTACTCACAAGAACAACACAAAATATAGAAATTGAACCCTGAAATACATATGACTACACCTTTTATCCATAAATCAATTTAAAATTTCTGTGTTCATCAAAACTTTCACACCGGGTTGAATTTATACTAAGTGAAATATAAAGTTTAAATTCACAATTAAGTCTCTGTAGCTAAATGCCATTTTCTCTGTTTTATGTGTTAAGATTCCATATTAAGTTTGATTTGGAAAGAGAGGATATTTCTGGCTGAAAAATAAAAGTAAAGAAAATCATTGTTCTGGACAACACTTCTATTCCGGTATCAGTGACTGAAAGTTTTCCCTTGTGGAAAAGTAGGGAGGGAGAGGTGGTGATGGCAAAGCTTGTAATGACAGCACAGGTTCCACAAACAGAGGAGGAGACGGTAAAAGGGCAGATTTCTTCCCCCTTGCATCCCTAAACATCCTTATGATGGTTGGTTTGTTCTCTGTGTATTGAAGGCAGAATTTGATTTCTCCTGTTGTTGTTGCCTTAAACCTTATGACTCCATATTTTACCAGTGACACTAATCAAGAGAAGAGGAAAATATGTCTAGTTGTTTGTTTAACTCACTCATGTACACACACACACAGAAATACAGATCAAAGGCAGACTAAATATGCTTTTCTGTGGTCAAACCACAGATAGGCTGGGAGTACCCTAGCGAGGCAGGCACAGTTGTCTTAGCTCATGCATGATGCACGTTAGAAATAAATACTATTGCAGAAAGTTGTTTACTCCAGGAAAGTGATATTTACACTCAGTAGGTGAAGATCTCAGTAGGTGAAGTTTTCTTCCTGGCCTCACAGTGCTTTATGCAGCTTGGATGAATGGAGGCTGGATTTCCTGGTCTCCAAGCGAATGGTATATAGGACAATGCTAACATAGGATGCTTGATTTTTCAAGCACATCTCCATGTGAAAACGTGAAGAAAAAAACTTCACATTTTTGATTGAAGTTGGAAACAAAACAGAGTTATTCTTCCCATTATACAGATGCAGAAGAGAAGCGCTCCCTGTATCAGTGATGATTGCTTGTCAGTAGTGGCATGGGGACCGGAAAGTCAGGCATGAATTCAGTTTTCAGTTCTGCATTCACTGGTCATTGGATCTGAATGAGTTATTAACTCCACTGAGACTTAATTTCTTTATCTGTAAAATGGGATTAAACTGCATGATGATTGATGATCACCTGGAAAGACATCAAATGAGATAACAAACGTTAAGCTCTTCAAGCTATGAACAGAGGTGGAATTAGTAACACGTACACTTCCCCCTTGATAGCCTCCCCTTTCTATGTTTCTAGATTGACTATCACCAGTGTGTGGAGTTGCTTGTGATGATTTAAATATATACATTCAAATAAAAGCTGACCTGTGTTAGGTACTTAATTGTTTCATTGTTCAGTCATGTCCAACTCTTTTGTGATCCCCTGGACTGTAGCCCACCAAGCTTCTCTATGTGATTTCCCAGGCAAGAATACTGGAGTGGGTTGCCATTTCTTTCTCCAAGGAATCTTCCTGACCTGGGGCTCAAACCTATGTCTCTTGCACTGGCAGGCAGATGCTTTACCACTGAGCCACCAGGGAAGCCCGTGTGTATGTGTGTGTGTGTGTGTGTGTGTGTGCTTAGTCAGTCAGTCATGTCTTACTCTTTGCAACCGCATGGACTATAGCCTCCCAGGCTCCTTTCTCCATGGTGATTCTCCAGGCAAGAATACTGGAATGGGTTGCCATGCCCTCCTCCAGGGGATTTTCTCAACAAAGAGATTGAATCCAGGTCTCCCACATTGCAGGTAGGTTCTTTACTGACTGAGTTACCAGGGAAGCCCAAGGAAGCCTATGATACTTAATAAACGGTGGCTTATTGCATTCTGCTAAAAGTAATACTAATGAGAAACAACTTCAACACCATCTCCTACCATCTTATACAGAACTATGAAGGATACCATCATAATAGAAAATATCTTATTTGTTCACCAGTTAGGAAGCTCCTTGCCTGATGGTAGGTGTGGAGTGTTTGGGCAGAACATGTTCAGTGTCAAATCTCCTTCTTAGATTGGGCTGGAGTGTCCAATGCATGTGAAGAAAGTGGGGTCTAAGCTGGCCTTTGAGGGAGAAGAAAGAGTAGGATGAATAGAAACAAAAAAGGCATTTCAGGGAGAGGACCCAGCAGGGGTAGAGACCTAGATTAGAAAGATGTGGCTCTGTGAGGAAACATAGGGAAGATTCTGGCATGGCTGAAGAATAGGGCAAGTATCCAGGAGCAGAGGACAGAGGGCATATCCCAGCATCTCTGATAGGCACTGAGACTCCAGCTGAGGACTTGGGCTTTATTTTAAGAGGCAGTATGGACCTATCAAAGATTCCTAGCAGAGAAGTGTCATGACAGAAAGGAGAGTTTAGCAGACAATGGAAGGGCAGAATTCTAGATGCTTGGAGGCTCTACTGGTGTCTCAGATGGTAAAGAGTCCACCTGCAATGTGGGAGACATGGGTTCAATCCCAGGTTAGGAAGATCCCCTGGAAAAGGGAATGGCTACCCACCCCAATATTCTTGCCAGAATCCCAGAGAGAGGAGCCTGTTGGGCTACAGTCCATGGGGTCCTAAAGAGTCGTTACAACTTAGCAACTTTCACTTTTCACTTTGACTTCAGAAGGTAAAGAGATTGAAGCCAGAAAGGCTAGTTAATGAGTCATTGCATTTCAGGAAAATAGAGATGAGGGCATCGACCAGGGCATCAGCAGTTATTGTAAGAAGGAAAAAGAGAAGGAGATTCTGGGGGAGGCAGGGGGAGAGTGAGAGTTTCAAAGCATGCAGCGGAGGGGAGGTCCCATGTAATGCAGTAATGTCATCACTGGACTGGGAGAGACAGCACAGAGGAAAGGGAGTTGGAAATGCCCTCAGAATCCAAATCAATTGTTTTATGCAAATATTTCACTTCCTCTCTGTCTTCTCAAAAGGGAAGACTTATAATTTGCACAATAGTGTTATTAATATCTAGAGCTTGGGAAAACAAAAGCGATGTTTAAATTTCAGACTTTTAAATCTTCCAATTACACTGCGCTCTGCCTTGCTAAATTCACCACACTGGAGACCGTTTGATGTTCTGCAAAGCCTCTCTCCACACTCTTTTCCTCTTGATAAAACATTAAATCAGTGCATTTCCCACCCCACCCCTCCCCTTTTCCTCTCTAAAGATGAGCTTTTCTAGTGACTGAAATTCTGTTTAAATAAGTAGAGTTCTGAAGGGAGAGACGGCTGCAGTAGTGATATTTCAAATCGTTAGACTTTGAGACTTTTGGCTGTAAAATAGTTGCCTATTAGAGTTTATAATTCAAAATGCTTTCCTTGTGAGGGTGTGGAGCAAATACAGACAGAGGGCATATCCTCTGGAGGGTGAGGAGTGTTTGCTTTGGGTTCTATATGGAGAGGGCCCTGCTTGCTTCAGTTAAATGAGCATCCAAGAATTTAAGGAAGGCAAATTCATTTGTCATTTATTTATCCAAGCCAACTTTTCTGTTTTCAGTAGTGTACTGGTGCTACTGAAACGGTAAGTGTGTGTTGGGGGTAGGATGGGCATGTGTATGGGACATACAAGGGCAGGGAAACTATTGGGGAAGAATGTTCTAGTTCAGTATTTCTCAAACTGTAAAAAAAAACAAAAACAACCATCTTCTGTCCTCTGAGCTCTCTTAGACTTTTTTTCCTCTAGTTTCCCTTCACCATTAAATTGTAATACTACAGACATGCTATATATTAGTTTATGTACTTAATGTATACCGGTACTTTCTCCATAAAAAGTCATCTCTTCCCCTTTCCCAACCAATTTTCTCTCCCTTGAGGGAGATATTGTTCCTGTATGTTCCAACAGGAGTGGAAACAGTTATGTGTCTCCATTACATCCTGTATTGGAGGGAACTACAAAGAACTGAATAGACTCAAAGGAAGGGGAGTGGACTGGATAGTGGCCGCAGGAAGATATGCCTCCATCCTCACATGAGAACCTGTGAATGTTATCTTATTAATATATGTTCTTTTTACAAAATACCATTTTTTAAATCTAATTACATTTGCAATATAATTATGGTAAGGATACAGAGATAAGATTATCCTGATTTATCAGAATAAGCATGTGAGCATAATCATGTTTGACTCTTTATGACTCCCATGGACTGTAGCCCGCCAGACTCCTCTGTCCATGCAATTTTCCTGGCAAGAATATTGGAATGGGTTGCCATTTCCTCTTCCAGAGGAACTTCTTAACCCAGGGATCAAACCCACTGCATTGCAGGCGGATTCTTATCAGAGTTGGCCCTAAATCCAAAGACAAATGTCCTAAAAAGAGACACATAGAGGAGAGAACCAGACATAGAGGAGAAAGTCCCTGTGAAGATGGAAGCAGAGGTTAGATTGATGCTGCCACAAGCCAAGGGATGTTGGTGGCCACCAGAAGGAATGCTTCAGGCTACTGGAAATCTTTGCCCCTAGAGCTTTTGGAGGGAGACTGGTTCTGCTGATATCTTGATTTCAGACTTCTAACCTCCAGGACTATAAGATAGTACATTCTGTTGTCTAAACCATCCAGTTGGTGGTAATTTGTTAACAGTAATCCTAGAGAACTAATATAGGAGAGTGTAGCCAACTTTGGCTCAGAAAGCCTGGGAGACATGACTTTTAGCTGGATCTAGACAAGTAAGAGATTGGCAGGTGGAGAAGAACAGCATCTAGCAAAAGAACAGCACATGGAAATAGGTAAGTGCAACTGTGTTACTCATGCTCACTTCCTGCCTGAATTCTCCCTTATCTAGACAGGAAAATCTGCTGAGTTTGGTGCTGGGCCCTTTTTCAGTTTAGTTCAGTTCAGTTCAGTTCAGTCGCTAAGTCGTGTCCGATTTTTTGTGACCCCATGAATCGCAGCACGCCAGGCCTCCCTGTCCATCACCAACTCCCGGAGTTCACTCAGACTCACGTCCATCGAGTCCATGATGCCATCCAGCCATCTCATCCTCGGTCGTCCCCTTCTCCTCCTGCCCCCAATCCCTCCCAGCATCAAGGTCTTTTCCAGTGAGTCAACTCTTCGCATCAGGTGGCCAAAGTCTGGAGTTTCAGCTTTAGCATCATTCCTTCCAAAGAAATCCCAGGGTTGATCTCCTGTAGAATGGACTGGTTGGATCTCCTTGCAGTCTGAGGGACTCTCAAGAGTCTTCTCCAACACCACGGTTCAAAAACATCAATTCTTCAGTGCTCAGCCTTCTTCACAGTCCAACTCTCACATCCATATATGACTACTGGAAAAACCATAGCCTTGACTAGACGGACCTTTATTGGCAAACTAATGTCTCTGCTATTGAATATGCTATCTAGGTTGGTCATAACTTTTCTTCCAAGGAGTAAGCGTCTTTTAATTTTATGGCTGCAATCACCATCTGCAGTGATCTGCCCCACCCTCCTAACCAAGTGAGCACATCCTTTTCCCAGACCATCTGCATGTTGATGACTCCCAAATGTTAATCTTCAGATCCAATCCATCCTCAACAATAGAGTCAGAGACTCGCATCAAACTGCCACCTGATGCTCACATTGGCTTCTCTCCCAGTTATCTCCATAGTTGTTTACAATGTCAACTCTTTTTTTTTTTAGTAATTTTTTTCTGTCTTGATGAGAATTTTTATTTATTTATTTATTTTTGGCTGCCCTGGGTCTCCACTGCTGTGCAGGCTTTCTCTAGTCACAGTGAGTAGGGGCTACTCTCTGGTTACAGTGTATGGGTTTCTCACTGCAGTGGCTTCTCTAGCTTGGGTTCTAGGTATAAGGGCTTCAGTATTTGCAACACATAGGCTCAGTAGTTGAAGCTCTCGGGCTTTGTGGCTGGGCTGCATGTGAAATTTTCCTGGACCAGATATCGAGCCTATGCCCTCTGCACTGGCAGGTGGATTCTTAACCACTGGACCACCAGAAAGGTCCTATAATGTCAGCTTTTAATTCTCAGCTCACACTGTTCCTGCTCAAATCTCTCCTTCTTTATACCACTGATAAGCATCTCTAGCTAACATTGCTCAGCAAGAAACTTTGGAGTTCTCATGGACCCCTCCTATTTCCTCAGTTTCTACCTCCTGTCCTCAGCTTCTCACCAGTTCTTTCTCCAAGATACATATCACATCAATCCCTTCACCTCTGTTAGAAGGACAGTACAACAAAGCACCTGAGAGCTGGGCTTCAGAACTACCTCATTTCAAAGCCCTGCTCCATCCCTATCTTTGCTTCAATTTCTTACCTGAAAAATGGAATAAAGTAGTCCTTTCTTTCTAAGGTCATCATGAGGATTAAATAAATTATTTCCTGTGAAGGATTTAGGTCCCAAGCAGTAAGTGTTAGCCATTATTAGGATGATTGCCAATGTTTTTGTTTAAAGTCCCTACCATCTCCCCCTTACCTGGTGATGAAGCTGCTCCCTGGACTCTTGGATTTCCTCTTCAGTCCTCCCTCTAAGAACCATTCTCCACAGACTCTTGTTTCTCACCATGTTTAGAGTTACACCCAGCCTCCTCTCCATATTCTACAGGCTTTGCATCTCCAATCTCATCTCAGGTAACACCTCCCTCACTTATTTGAAGGCTACATTGTCCAGTAGAGAAGCTACTGGTCATGTGTGGCCATTGGAATATGTCTAGTTCCAACTAAGAAGTGCTTTAAGTGTAAGATGCACAATGTGATTGGCAGACTTAGCATGAATGAAATTATATAAATTAGATCACTATTTTTTTTAATATTAATTGCAGGTTGAAATGATGATATTCTGAATATGTTGGGTCAAATAAACTATGTTAATATTGCCTTTTTGTTTAAGTGGCTATAATGCATTTTATTGGGAGAAGGAAATGACAACCCATTCCAGTATTCTTGCCTAGAGAATCCTATGGGCAGAGGAGCCTGGTGGGGTGGCGTCTATGGGATCAAATAGAGTCAGACACGACTGAAGTGACTTAGCATGAATGCATGCATTGGAGAAGGAAATGGCAACCCACTCCAATGTTCTTGCCTGGAGAATCCCAGGGACGGGGGAGCCTGGTGGGCTGCCGTCTATGGGGTCACACAGAGTCGGACACGACTGAAGTGACTTAGCAGCAGCAGCAGCGTAAGGATTTTAGAATCAGGTATGTGACTTATTCCATTCCTGTTGAACAGGCCTGCTTTTTGGCCTTCTTCCAATTTCTGGAGCACTCCAACCTCAGGCTTTGCACTTGAGGTTTTACCTGCCTGGAGTGTCCTTATCCTGCTCTTCAAGTGGCTAGTTTTTGTCATCCTTCAGCCTTCAGCCTCAATGTCACCTCTTCAAAGGCTATTTGTCACCTCTAACTATTCAGCTATGTCATTCTTAGCTAACTGTTGCCTTCTTCTCCACTTCCCCCACTAGAAAGTAAGCCCCATAAATCAGGAACCTTTTGCCTTCTTCACTGTTGTAGTCCCAGCACCTAACAAGGGTCCATCTTCAATACACATCTACGGAATAAATGAAGCAAAAAAGACATTACTTCTTAAAGAAAGCATTTCTTGCTATATGTAAGGTTCTCTGAGCTCTGTAGAGGGCATAAACATGGAGAAGGCGATGGGTTGGGGGGTGGAGATGCATTTTAGAATTCTGCTCCACTGAAGACAGGGCAGGACATGAAATTTATTCTAAACACCAAGAAGCAAAAAACACTGAAGTGAAATACACAGGAATTGGGATATAACTAAAAGTAGCCCCTTACGTATGCAACAGCTGCCCTAGAGGCCCAGGACTGGAGATAAGGGTAAACTTAAAAGTGAAAGTCACTCAGTTGTGTCTGACTCTTTGCAGTCCCTGGGATTCTCCAGGCCAGAATACTGGAGTTGGTAGTCTTTCCCTTCTCCAGGGGATCTTCCCAACCCAGGGATCGAACCCAGGTCTCCCACATTGCAGGTGAATTCTTTACCAATTGAGATACCAGGGAAGCCCAAGAATACTGAAGTGGGTAGCCTATCCCTTCTCCAGTGGATCTTCCCAACCCAGGAATTGAACCCAGGTCTCCTGCATTGCAGGCAGATTCTTTACTAACTGAGCTATCAAGGAAGCCAAAGGGTAAGCTTACCTGTAGTTAAAATATTCTGCATAACTCTAGATAAGATCTAAAGTGTGTGAGAGTAAGCCCTAGTAGAGTGCAGACAACCACACAGTGCCACAGTGACGGAAACATTCACTGTAGCTAATACTTAGCAGGTGTCGGAGACTCTGCGAAGCATATTGGGTAGGATATTTTATTTAATTCTCATCATCACCTTTTAAAGTAAGCTCTACTTCACACTGAAGAAACTCAGATGAGACGTAATTCATCTCAGGTCATGTCTTTAGTGAGTGATACAACCAGGATTAGGGTCCTCACTTGACTGAGCTCTTGAACGCCGTGATACTGTGGGGAATGGACCAGAGTGCCCGCCTGAGTGCCAATTCTTGCTTTGTCATTAACTGGTCAATTTTAGATTAGTCAAGACCCCAATTTCTCCTCCTCAGTTCAAACACCAGAACTGCTTATCCTTTCATGTTTCCTGCTCATAGAGTCCCTGGATAGGGATTACCCAGTTCATCACCCTGGAGATAGGTTTGACTTCTTTCCCCTCCTAATTTCTACAACCAGTCACCATATCAGATGAATTGTTTCTATTTGCAAAATGCTCTGCAATCTGCCCTCTCCTCACCATCTCTTCTTCCACTGCTATGGATCAAGCTCCACTGCCCACCTGAAGTAATCCCATGGGCTCCCTACTGGCTCATCTCTAATCTCTCCCACTGAAATCATTCCTCCAGCTGCTGCCAGAGTGATCCAGTTTAACATGGATATCTAATTGCATCAACTATCTTCATTCCTCACCCCTTCAATGCATTTAGTAGCTTTCCATGGCTCATAAAATAAGGTACATGTTGCTTGACTGAGCATATATATAAACACCTCCATAATTTCCCCCAGCCTATGTGTGCTAGCCACTGCCTAGCACAGCCTCAGGGATCCCTTCCTCTGTTCTTCATTCTTTGTGTAACGCCCTCTCCTGATACATTTCTAAAAGTCATGGAATGTTACATCTGAGATTAGAAAAAGATTATCAGTTTCACCTTTTCTGGCATTCTGACACTCCTTAAGCTTTGCTCATTTGGATGAAGCCAGCTGCCAGTTGTGAGCTGTCCAGTGGAGAGGAACTGAAGGAGGTCTCAGGCCAGTGAGGACCTGGATCCTGCCATTATCCACGTGATTGAGCTTGGAAGCCTATCCACTTCCAGCAGATTCTCAAGATGACTGCCATCCTGGCTGACACCTTGATTGCAGCCTTGTTGGAGGCAAAACCCAGAATCAGAAGCACCAGTAAAGTTGTTCTTGGATTCCTGACCTACAGAAGCTGTGAGATAATACAGGTTTGCTGCTTTAAAAGTTTTACGATTTTTTGGTGATTCTTTAGTTGCTAAGTCATATCTGACTCTTGCAACCCCATGGACTGTAAGCCTGCCAGGCTCCTCTGTCCATGGGATTCTCCAGCCAAGAATACTGGAGTCCATTTCCTCCTAAAGGGGATCTTCCTGACCCAGGGATCCAACCCAGATCTCCTGTATTGCAGGCGTTCTCCTGCATCGCAGCAGATTCTTTACTAACTGAGCCACCAGGAAAGCCGGTAAGAATTACTTACTAAGAGGCAATATGTAACTAATACACTAGGTGTTTGGCCTCATCTTTTAGCAACTTCTACTTTCACTTTCAATATTCCCATCACAGTGAACTTGTAATTAGTCTGCAATACAGACTACACTCTTCGTCCCCAGGCTTTTGTATATATATTTTTTTTCCCTGCTCTTAGTGCCATCTCTTTCTTTTCTGCCTAGCAAACATGTGGTCCTTCATCAAAACCCATCTGTGCACATCTGTTCTTCTGCCTTTCCCAGTTTCCCAGCCAGCTACACCTCCTCTGCTCCCAAGACCTCCACATATACTAGTGAAGGGCATGCTGGTGAAGAGCATGCCAGTGAAGGTGCCCCTTTGTCTCTACCTTCCCCACCTCTGCTCACCTCGCACAGACTCCTCCCTCCTTTGGATCTAGAATCCAAAGGGAAGCAACTTTGCCTTCATCTCCTTTATCTCCAACACTTAGCACAGAGCCATGTACACATGTGCCATTTATATTCTTAGACAGAGCTTAACAATTCTGTTCAATGAGTGAAACTCTTGGCTTTATTATTTCATATGTAAAATGATAATAATAACTGTAATAACAAAATAATATGGTAATAATACATTCAGTTCGGTTCCGTTCAGTTGCTCAGTCATGTCTGACTCTTTGCGACCCCATGAATCACAGCACGCCAGGCCTCCCTGTCCATCACCAGCTCCTAGAGTCCACCCAAATCCATGTCCATTACCATATATATACATATAAATATGTATATATATAATATATTATAGTAACATATTATTCGGAGAAGGCAATGGCACCCCACTCCAGTACTCTTGCCTTGAAAATCCATGGATGGATTAGCCTGGTGGGCTGCAGTCCATGGGGTCGCTAAGAGTTGGACACGACTGAGTGACTTCACTTTCACTTTTCACTTCCATGCATTGGAGAAGGAAATGGCAACCCACTCCAGTGATCTTGCCTGGAGAATCCCAGGGACGGGAGAGCCTGGTGGGCTGCCGTCTCTGGTGTCGCACAGAGTCAGACACAACTGAAGCGACTTAGCAGCAGCAGCAGCATTACTATATTATTTTGTTATTACAGTTTGTTCAAGGTACTCCAATAGTAACAGTACTCCAATAGTAATCATATATACTGCTACTACTAAAATAATAATAATAGTGATGATGACGACAATGGTAAATTTATGATAGTGATAAATTCATGAGTCAGGCTCTACACTAAACTATTTTGCATCTGCTATCTATAACTCAAGATATTCTGTGTGAGTGCTCAGTTGTGCCCGATTCTTTTCGAGCCAATGGATTGTAGCCCTCCAGGCTGCCCCGTCCATGAAATTCTCCAGGCAAGAATAATGGGGTGAGTTGCCATTTCCTGCTCCAGGGAATCTTCCCACCCTCGGGATAGAAGCTGCTTCTTTTGCATCGACTGTGTTGGCAGGCAGGTTCTTTATGACTGTGCCATCTGGGAAGCCCCCAAGATACTGTACAAGTTATTAAATTATATCCATTTCACACTGACTCAGGAAGGTTAAATACTTGTCTAGAGCCTTGGAGCTAATGGAGAAGCTGGAATTCAATCCTAGATCTGTCTGATTGCCTAATTGGTTCTTTTTCCACTACAGTCCTTAATTAAAGGGTTTCCAAGAATAATCTGTTGAGAACAATGTGGGTAGCCCTTTGGAATGGGAATGGCAGATTCCTGCAGGTTCTGAGACAGGTATGTAAAGGTCCTCAAAGAGACGCATGGGAGAGCAGACAAAAGCAAACATGCTCCTTCCCCCAAGCAAACCAGTGAAGAATGACTGGAGACAAAGATCAATAGCCCTGGTGGTAGAGAGAAGGGAGTATCGGAGGGGAGGCACAGGAAGACTCCCAAATCTGTTAGAAAAATGCTCTCTGAGGGCCTGAAGCTGAGTAGCAGATCCAATTAGCTGACTGATATATGGATGTATTCAGGATGGAGTGATGTTGGAAAGGGTTGCACTTGGCCTGGGGAATTTTGATAAGCTTTTAAAATTCAGTGGACACCAACACTGAAATTGTGAATGCAAGCTAGATCTGAGTTCTGCTGCACACATTAGAAAACATGAAACACTCCTCATCACGTGGGGCTGGTGGACGCCACCATTACTGCTAGGATGCTGCCACACCATGTACTTTCTGATAGCCAATGGCTTCCCAGAGTTGCTTTTCTTACCTGGAGAATCCCATGGACAGAGAAGCCTGGCAGGCCACAGACCATGGGCTCATAAAGACTCTGACTCGACTGATTAAAACTTACACTTTCTTCGATGATCCTCCAAGACCTTGATTCAGCAAGGTCTTGACCAAGGGGACTGGAGTAGGAAAAATTTCAACAGACTGAACATTTGTTGTAGCCCGTTTGTACAACTGTGACTTTATTTATTTTTAATTAATTAAAAAAAATTTAATATTTGTATTGGAGTATATATAGTTGATTGACAATGTTATGTGGGCTTCCCTGGTGGCTCAGTGGTAAAGAATGTGCCTGCCAATGCAGGAGACCCAGGTTCCATCCCTAGGCTGGGAAGATCCTGGGAGAAGTTCATGGCAACCCATTCCAGTATTCTTGCCTGGGAAATCCCATGGACAGAGGAGCCTGGTGGGCTACAGTCCATGGGTTAGCAAAGAGCCAGGTGAGACTGAGCAATTTAACAACAACAAATGTTGTGTTGGTTTCTGGTGCACAGCAAAGTGATTCCATTATATATCTATGTGTATCTATTCCTTTTCCAACTTTTTTCCCATTTAGGTTATTACAGAATATTGAGCAGAGTTCTCTGTGCTATACAGTAGGTCCTTGTTGGTTATCCATTTTGAATATAGCAGTGTGTACTTGTCAATCCCAAACTACCTAACTATCACTCCTCATACCCTTCCCCCTGGTAACCATAAATTCTCTCTATGTCTGTGAGTCTAAAACAATTGTGACTTTAGTAACAGGTTAACCAATCAGAGCCTTCTACCAAGGCTGTCAAATGTAGGACCCAGGGGCCCAAGGGAAGAGGTGTGTATTTCCTCCATGTGGCGTGGTACTTTTGCATCTATTTAAAAATGATATTTCAAATTACTAAACAGGATCCAGGGAATGTTTTTCACTGTTGGGCTTTAAGGCTTTAAGTCTGTTTTCTTTTTCAAAATTATCCCATTTCCCTTATCTCTTTCCCTTTCCTTCGTGAGCTGTGCTATTGAAAGGCAAATTTCCTGGAGGGTTAGGGAGGCGGGTGTCAAGAATTAGCATATCAAACAAACCCAATAAACCGAATAGAAATTAGCAGAATCCCGACTCTGACATGGAGTTGCTGTACTAAATTGAGGTTAATGTGACCCTGTCCTTTCTGTTTTAAACAAAGCTGGGGAAATAGAGCAAGTTAAATTCCATTGCCCTTTGGGTCCATTGGCATTTATCCCCAGCGGTGAAATTAAAACAACAAAAGAAAAGGAGGGGGAGAAAAAAAGAAAAAGGAGAAAAAAAGATCTCAAACATGTTAGTGGAATATATATGTATATTTTCTGATATATAACTTAATAAAAGTTTATGGACCCAGGATAAGGGACCACACTGAACAGATGCACTGGGACTGAAATATGGTCCAATTAAGTCTGTAACAGGGTGAGCTTTACTTTGAACATTCTCCAAGTTGAAATGAAAGCTTCGCAGAACAGATAAATCAGCCAGCATAAAATAAAAACGCTGATCTGGCACCATTCCCAAAAGGATGAGAGGAGGGGCTTGAGGGCTGGGTAGGAAGGGGAGGGTGGAGGTGGGAGCTTCAAGCCAGTCAGGCATCCCTACTGGAGGTTCAGACAGTCACTGCCCTGTGTCAGTAAATAAACAGCAGCTATTTAAGCCATTCCAATTAATGCTTTCTGTGGCAGGTATTTGTCTATTGAGGGGATGGAAGGGATTGCCTACTGCAATTAAACTGTTTGCTAGCAATGCTTTGCCTATAGGCATGTGGTTTAAGGCCAACCTTCCTGCTGAGGGAAGTTTGATCTGAGAAACTGGACAGCCATCCTTATCTGAACTGTCCACTCTATCACCCGCAGCCAGATCACCTCCTGAAAGCTTTTAATGTCCCTCCAACTCTTAGGATAGTGGATAGAATTCCTTCTAGTCTCTTTCTTTATTCCCTTCACTTCCCTGAGATGTCATCCCCATCCCCACTCTTTACCTCTGTTCTGTAAGTTTAGTTTCTCTGCAGAGGGTGCCATTTTAGCCATTGCTCAGTGGCTAAGTTGTGTCCGACTCTTTGTGACTCTGTGGACTGTAGACTGCCAGGCTCCTCTGTTCATGGGATTTCCCAGGCAAGAATACTAGAGTGGGTTGCCATTTCCTTCTCCAAGGGATCTTCCTAATCCAGGGATCAAGCCTGCATCTCCTGCTTTGGCAGGCAGATTCTTTACCACTAAGCCACAAAGACTCCTAGGAAGCCCTCAGTACATCCAGAATCTCAGCTAGAGAATCACTGACTCTCCTGAAGTCTCAATGAGGTATTGTATGGTTGTGACGGAGGACTAGCCTTTGAGCACCAGATGCCCAACTCCTTGGTGTGATTTTCAGTGAGGCAGGAAGATCAAACTTTCAGGCATGATGTGTAGCCTGAGAAACCAAGTGATCTCATTTGGCACCAGTCAGATAAACAGACAAAGCTATGAGATATCTCCTTCCTGCTTCCCCTCCTAATACTCAGGCTTCCCAGGTGGCAAAGTGATAAAGAATCTGCCTGCAGTTCAGGAGACATAACATATGTGGGTTCGATCCCTGGATGGGGAAGATCCCCTGGAGGAGGGAAACGGCAGCTCATTTAGTACTCTTGCCTGGAGAATCCCATAGACAGAGAAGCCTGGTGGGCTACAGTCCAGGGGGATCACAAAGACTTGGACAAGACTGAAGTGACTGAGCATGCACACGCAAGCACTTCTAATACTCTAGAATCTCAGTTCCACCAGGGGAGAGAATGTGTTTTATTCACTACTATGTTTACAACATAACAGTCTCTCAGCAATAAACATTTGTTGAGGGATTTCCCTGGTGGCCAGTTGTTAAGAATCTGCTTTCCATTGTCGGGGACTGGGGTTCAATCCCTGCTCAGGGAACCTAAGATTCCATATGCTGTGGGGCAACTAAGTCTGTGTGCCACAACTAGAAAGCCCTTCCCACAACTTACAAAGATCCCATGTACTGCAGCTAAGACTCAGTGCAGTCAAATAAACAACTGTTTTTAAAATTGTTGTTGAATGAATAAGGATTATTATAACCCGTTTTACTGATGAGAAACTGAGTCCAAGACATTTTGACTGATTGTCCTGGTCTACATAGCTGGTAGACAGAAAAGGCTGGATTCAAACTAGGTCCCCCTAACCCCACAGCTCATGTGTTTCCATGTACATTTGGTTGTGATTCTGTTCCTACACGTACCCAACTTGGAGCAGGGCCCTAACCTCCTGAGGCCCACCTGGTGATGTTGCAGTTGAGCTTTGGGTACCAGCTGGACAAGCGGAGTGGCCTGCAGGCTGAGATGAATGGGAGCAGTGTCCCAGGGTCCTGGGCAAACCTTGGGTGTGACTTCATATGTGCTGGGGCTGTAAGGTCATCACTGTGAGATTTATCAGCTGCCTTAAAGAGAGGGTGTGAGAAGCAAATAAGACCCTGGGAAGGAAAGGGAGGTGAAAAACCATAGGGTGATATCCACGTCTGAATGCAAAATGTTCAGTACAAAGGCACGCAGCTTCCCCAATAAGGAGGACAACAAAGACAAGGAGACAGAGGTGAATAGCTCTCATCGTTTCCTGACTGTAGTAATCAGCCTGATTATTTGCTGCTCCATTCTGAACCCCCTTCCTTCCCCACTTCTCCAAGAAAAGGAGATTATTTTAAATTACAGTTTTACACTGGATTAATGAACCTCCACAATAAGTTAATGAACAGGACACGGCACTGAGAGACAGTGCATTTGATTACTCTCAGAGACTTTCTTAAGCTACATTATTTCCAGGCCAGCCCTGCACAGTCCCCATGGTCTGGGTGAAGAACACGGGAGAGATGCCAAGGATTTCTGGGATGTTCTACGTGTGATACCTGAGACTCTGCTGTGTGAAAGAAACACTCTGTCCCTTCATGAAAGGAAAGCCCAATGCTGCTGGGAATCCTCCCGGTAGTTCTCCAAGGGAGAAGATTCTCTGATGTAACCCAGCGACCAAATAATTACCATGGGACAAGGAAGAACATTCTTGCTTCTCTGTACTCTCTGTTTGCATTTTTTGTTTGGATTCTCTCATCACACATTGGATTCTTGCAGCAAGTTCCTGATGGGTGCTCCAGTATGTTGTGTGTTGTGTTATTGTGTTTAGTTGCTCAGTCGTGTTCAACTCTTTGTGACCCCATGATCTGTAGTCTGCCAGGCTCCTCTGTCCATGGGATTCTCCAGGCAACAATACTGGAGTGGGTTGCCATCTTCCTCCTCCAGGGGATCTTCCCCAGCCGGGGATTGAACCTGGGTCTCCTGTGTTTCCTACATTGCAGGCTGATTCTTTAGCTGCTGAGCCGTCAGGGAAGTCCTAGTGTAACTTCCCCTAAAATCCTTCAATGGCTGTCATTGTCTTGAAACATAAAATCCAAACCTTTGGTACATTATGATCAGAGCTTTGCCTCCCTTTCCTGAGAAACTACACAACCTTGTTCTTATGTGCTCCGAGCATTTAAGTGGGGTGTTCCTTCTGACTGTAAAGCCCTTTTCATCTTCATCTTCTTGACCCCTCAGGACAAATTAGGGGGGAAGGTTTGCCTGACCTTTCGAGGCAACTCAGGAGTCTAGCGATCATCCCAGATCACTGTGCATGCAAGTCAGAATAAGAAGTAGGTCCCTGTAAAGTATTCTCTTTCCTATATGCTTGCCCTTCTTACCAGACTGAAAACATCATACAGCCTTATTTATTCACCTTTGTGTACTCAATTTGGTACAGATATACAGCAGATTATCAGCAAATGTTGATTTTCACTGAATTAGAGAATGAAAGGCTTCCCTAGTAGCTCAGTCAAAGAATCGACCTGCAAAGCTGGAGACCTCGGTTCAATTCCTGGGTTGGGAATATCCCCTGGAGGAGAGAAATGGCAGCCCACTCCAATATTCTTGCCTGGAGAATCCCATGGACAGAGAAGCATGGAGGGCTATAATCCATGGGGTTGCAAAGAGTCGGACACGGCTGAGGGACTAAGCACAGCACAGAGAATGAATGATTGAACAAATAAGTTAGAGAAGAATCTATGTTGATTGGAAGTGAAGAGAATTAACATCCCTTGAGCTTTTCTCTCCCAGGCCACCCTGGGGGATGTTATATTGAAAACCTGAATTCTATTTTTCTCCCCTACTCTCCAGCTTGCTACATGTCTCTCAAGGTCCATTAGATTCTGCTGCAGTAACAAGCATTCCCAAATTTTCATTGACTGAGCACAGTAATGTCACTCTTGCCACATGTCAGTTGTGGTTGTCTGGGTGGCTCTGTGTGCATGCATACTAAGTCACATTTGTCACGTCCCACTCTTTGCTACCCTATGGACTATAGTCTGCCAGGCTCCTCTATCCATGGGATTCTCCCACAAAAATACTGGAGTGGGTTGCCATGGCCTTCTCCAGGGGATCTTCTGACCCAGGGATCTCTTATGTCTCCTGCATTGGCAGGGAGGTTCTTTACCACTAGCGTCACCTGGGAAGCCACCGGAGCAGCTCTATGTCCTGTAATTCGTCAGAGACATAGACCAATAGGGGCTCCACCATCTTGTGGGATGATGAGAAAATCTAGAGAACTGTATAAGGCTTTTTGCTACCTCAACCTAGAAATGATGAAGATTAACATTTCATTAGCCAGAGGTAGTCACAAAGCACATCTAACTGCAAGGGGTCCACAACATGCAGGGGAGCCAAAAAACCTTTTCATGAACCTTACCATTTCTGCCATACTGACCTTAATTAAGTCCTTTTTCCATTCCTGGGTTCAAAGAACATTGTGTTCACTTTATGTGGCAGCCTGGATGGGAAGGGAGTTTGAGGGAGAATGGATACATTTATAAGTATGATTGGGGCCTCTCAGGTGGCTCAGCAGTAAAGAATTTGCCTGCCAGTGCAGGAGATGGGGGCCTCAGTCCCTGGTCAGGAAGATCCCTTGGAGAAGGAAATGGCCTTCTGCTCCAATATTCTTGCCTAGGAAATCCCATGGACAGAGGAGCCTGGTGGGCTAACAGTCCATGGGTTCACAAACAGTTGAACAGGACTTAAGGGCTAAACAACAATAACAACAATATGTATGGTTGAGTTGCTTTGACGTGCATCTGAAAATATCATATTGTTAACTGGCTACACTCCAATATAAAATAAAAAGTTTAAAAAAAGAACATTGTGTCCAACTTTACCATTACATAAATGGGGAAACATACTTCCCCCATCTCTGACAACCATGGCATAATTATTCTAAAACGTGCTATGTGTCTGGATCTTTCTGGACCTTGTTGATTTGGTTTAATGGCTCTGCTAGGGGCCTGAATCCATCTCCTAGACCTCCAATCACAGCTTATTTCATTTGCCTTCTCCTCTGTGGGGTTAGTTCACCTTCAAGCCTTTACACGGCTTTAGGGCAGGACAGTTCTTTATCCCTCTACATCTTTATCTTTCACATTCTGCCCTTTAAAAAGCTGTGGACCATCTTCCTTGAAATCCGTTCTACTTATTAGCATATATCAACCCTCATGGGAGAAAATTCTATGAGGACAGCTATGATGCTATGTCGCAAAGAGCATTTGTTAAGATTGTAGACTATGTTGACCTAAGGCTTCATGTTGCTTTACATAGATGCCGCCATATCATGCCTGTCATATATAGACCATAAAACATTCCCATTCAAATTGGCTTAGGATTTTAAAGTTCAATTGCAGTCTTGGCCAAGGAATGAAAAAAAAACAAAAAAAAGGAAACTAGTGTATCTAGTGTTTTGTCCTCAGCAGAATAAAATGTGGCACTTAGAAAGAATAAGTCACAGAAATAGCTGTAATTCTGCATCTATAGCAATCTGATTATCCAAGCAGAGAGAAGGACTAAGGTCTAGGAGGCCCAGGAAGGTTGCATGCCATATGTGGTTACCAAGGTTTAGAGGTTTATTTTTAGAAGAACAGCATGGTAAGCTGTTATTTCTGTTTGACCCAAGAGAGAACCCTGGGGGGAAAAAATGCTGTCTCAATAAGCATTGAAGCAGTTGGTATCTGTAGGGGTTTGTTGTGAGTATAATTAATAAGCCAAGCTATTTTTATTGGAATCATAGTCTGTTGCCAACATGAGAGAGACAGAAGCACGTATGATGTGTTCTCTGCCCTCCAGCAGCTTCCATGTGGACTGAAGAAGAGAGCCAGTATAAGATGCTGAAAGCAGTTCAAATTTCAAGCCGAGATGTACTCCTTACTATCATCTGATGAACTCAGAGGGGACACAGTGGGCTGAGGGCATCAGGGAAGGTTAATAAAGTGGGCAGATCAGAGTGATAACAGAAAGGTAGAAGGTTGTGTGAAGGACAGAAGAACAGTGTAGCTACTGTAGGGTAGTGAAATTATACAAGGAGTTGGGTGACTGTGAAATAATCGATCAGCTAAGGGGATAACAGAAGATTGTAGGGAGAAATTTCCAAGCCAATTAAAAGTAACACTTCTTCTTTAGAACTGTAAAGTGACCTCTCTTTAATGATCATGACTTTCCTCTTCATTTGAGATCTGTGAGTTTGAGATGTATCCACATTTGCAGAGTTCAAACACTCTGAAATTAATTTTGTTCTTCTCCTTCCCTCCCATTGGTTCTAGCATATTGTGTCATATTTAGAGAGCACTCAGTATAAATGCGTGTGTGTATATATATATATATATATCAGTTCAGTTGCTCAGTAGTGTCTGATTCTTTGCGACCCTATGAATTGCAGCACACCAGGCCTCCCTGTCCATCACCATCTCCCGTAGTTCACTCAAACTCATGTCCATTGAGTTGGTGATGCCTTGCCCCAAATCATCAAACTTCAAAGTTCCTTTTGAAGGAAAAGTGGAAATTCAGAATTCTCAGGACTTAAAAATTCTCTGGATCTTAAAATATTGATACAAATGTATTTAAAACACTGTAGGTGCCCAGCAAAATAGAGCTTCAGATCCCCACATTTTTTGGTTTCTTAGTATAAAAAGAATGAATCTGGAGCCAAAAACCTAAACTTGAATCCCAGCTAATAATCACTGACCTTGAGCAAGTTCCTTAACCTCTTTAAGCGCCAAAAACTTAATATAAAAAATACAGATAATACTTCTCTCCTTGCAGGGATGTGTTCATGTTCAGTCACTAAGTGATGTCTGACTCTTTGCAACCCCATGAACTGCAGCACGCCAGGTTTCCCTGTCCTTCACTATTTTCCAGTTCAGTTCAGTTCAGTCGCTCAGTTGTGTCCGACTCTTTGTGACCCCATGAGTCGCAGCACACCAGGCCTCCCTGTCCATCACCAGACTCACGTCCATTGAGTCCATGATGCCATCCAGCCATCTCATCTTCTGTCGTCCCCTTTTTCCTCCTGCCTCCAATCCCTCCCAGCATCAGAGTCTTTTCCACTGAGTCAACTCTTGGCATGAGGTGGACAAAGTACTGGAGCTTCAGCTTTAGCATCATTCCTTCCAAAGAAATCCCAGGGTTGATCTCTTCAGAATGGACTGGTTGGATCTCCTTGCAGTCCAAGGGACTCTCAAGAGTCTCCTCCAACACCACAGTTCAAAAGCATCAATTCTTCTGCGCTCAGCCTTCTTCACAGTCCAACTCTCACATCCATACATGACCACAGGAAAAACCATAGCCTTGACTAGATGGACCTTAGTCGGCAGAGTAATGTCTCTGCTTTTGAATATGCTATCTAGGTTGGTCATAACTTTTCTTCCAAGGAGTAAGCGCCTTTTAATTTCCTGGCTGCAGTCACCATCTGCAGTGATTTTGGAGCCCAAAAAAATAAAGTCTGACACTGTTTCTACTGTTTCCCCATCTATTTCCCATGAAGTGATGGGGCCAAATGCCATGATCTTCGTTTTCTGAATGTTGAGCTTTAAGCCAACTTTTTCACTCTCCTCTCTCACTTTCAAAAGAGGCTTTTTAGCTCCTCTTCACTTTCTGCCATAAGGATGGTGTCATCTGCATATCTGAGGTTATTGATATTCCTCCCAGCAATCTTGATTCCAGCTTGTGTTTCTTCCAGTCCAGCGTTTCTCATGATGTACTCTGCATATAAGTTAAATAAGCAGGGTGACAATATACAGCCTTGAAGTACTCCTTTTCCTATTTGGAACCAGTCTGTTGTTCCATGTCCAGTTCTAACTGTTGCTTCCTGACCTGCATACAGATTTCTCAAGAGGCAGTCAGGTGGTCTGGTATTCCCATCTCTTTTTCTCAAACTCATGTCCATTGAGTTGGTAATACCATCCAACCATCTCATCCTCTGTCATCCCCTTCTCTTCCTGCCCTCAATCTTTCCCAGCATCCAGCATGTGTCTTTTCCAATGAATTGGCTCTTTGAATCAGGTGGCCAAAGTATTGGAGCTTCCACTTCAGCATCAGTACTTCAGATGAGTATTCAGGGTTGATTTCCTTTAGGATTGACTGGTTTGATCTTCCTTCTGCCCAAGGAACTCTCAAGAGTCTTTTTTAGAACTACAATTCAAAAGTATAAATTCTTAGTGCTCAGCCTTCTTTATGGTTCAACTCTCACATCCTTAAGTGACTACTGGAAAAACCATAGTTTTGACTAGGTGGACCTTTGTCAGCAAAATGGTGTCTCTGATTTTCCATACATTATCTAGGTTTGTCACAGCTTTTCTTCCAAGGAGCAAACATCTTTTAATTTTGTGGCTGCAGTCACTGTCTACAGTGATTTTGGAGCCCAAGACAATAAAATCTATCACTGTTTCTACATTTTCCCCATCTGTGTGCCATGAAGTGATGGGACCAGATGCCCTGATCTACGTTTTTTGAATGATAAGTTTTAAGCCAGTTTTAAGAGAGGTGGCTCACTTGCAGGGTGATGAGAATTAAATGAGATGATAAGTAAACTCTAAGTGTTATTGAAAAGCAAAAACAAAATACCACTTTAAATCTTGAAATCTGGAGTGCCAGGATACAAGAGTGCAATTCCTTGGGAGGGGATAGGTTAAGCCAAAAGATATGCGGGTTCAACTTGGGGCAGTTGTGAGGTTGGTGCTTTGGTGACAGTGCCCCAAGAAATTTCTTGGTCACAGAAAGCATCCGAAACAGAGGCAGGGAAAGCACCTTTGGTCACTGTTCTCTAAGACACTGCCAGCTGTAATCAGTGGTCCATGCAAAGAAAGAGTACCTCTGCAAGTGAAGTGTCTATGATGTTTAGATGAGCACAGCTCCTCTCAGATGTGTGTTAAGCACAGAGCCCTGAGAATGAGAAGTCTTTCATGTGTCAAGTTGAACCAGTAGAAAACAACAGCAAAATCAAGAGGCAAAGATGATAAACACAGGCAGATCCTGGTCTCCCACCTCTGGAGAGGCTTGACATCTGTCCTATCTTTAAAGCCCAGCTTGCATTTGGTCTCAGTTTGATAAGCTCTCACTGAAAGCCCTTTTTCATGTCCTCGGCTTTCACCATGGTTGACTGGCTGAGCCACCAGAAATTATCCTACAAAAAGACAGGGCGAATGTTGAATGGTTTTGGCTGAGATTTTCTTTCCAGAGTAACCCTCTTCCATCATTTGCTTCTGTTGCAATCTATTCTTCAGACTTCACAGAGGGGCCAATCATAAAAATTAACATAATTGAGGGGCAGGCCAGATGTCCTGTAAACCTTGTCTGTATATATATCTAGATATGTGGGGTTTCCAGTGGGAGACTTACCTATATTCAGAGGTGCATGGGTATGTTTGATTGAGCAAGCCCACCCAAAGGGGAGAAAGAAGGCCAATGAGACCGGCAGCAAAACCTTCTCCTGGGTAGGGGTGAAGGTGGATGGGTAACTGTGAAGAGAGTGTGAAAGTTGTCCCTCCAGTGGGGCCCACAGGACCCCCATGCTTCATGCACAGATACAGGGTGATAAGATGTTTTGGAGTGATCGAACTTACTGAAAACCCTGTACAACACTGAAGCACAAGATTCTGTACCCTTGATATATGAGAGTTCCTTATATCCAAGGGTATACAGAAGAGAGCTCACTCCCAAGCTCATCACTGACCACCATAACTATCCTGTCACGAGGTAGGACTGCAAGACCAAGTAAGTCCCTAAAAAAATCCAAAGTTAAAATGTAGCTTGCAATGTTGTTTTTTGTTATTGCTGTTGTTTATTGCTAAATCTAGTAACTGTATGATGACATTTCTACTGTTTGGGGGATATAAAACTGACTCACTGAAGCAGTGTCTTCAAGCAGCCTTTGGGGGCTTTGCTGGGGGCTGGGTTGTGTAGCCTGGGGTGAAAAGCAGTTTAATGTCATTGAAATGGCTATCACTGACTAATGGTGTGATACCATTAGTCCCACAGATTTGTGAAGTTTGGGAAAACTTAGGTTCTACATTGATATATTTTTACAAAAAAATTTGAAAAATATTCATAATTGACATTAAGACAGCTCTTGCACTGATTGTTTATTAAGGTATAATTTATATAGTAAAATTGATACTTTATAGTATACAACGACAACGGAACAGAAAGTGCTCAGTCGTGTCCTACTCTTTGCGACACCATGGACTGTAGCCTACCAGGCTTGAGGAGCCTCTCAGTCCATGGAATTTTCCAGGCAAGAGTACTGGAGTGGGTTGCCATTTCCTTCTCCAAGGGATCTTCCCAACCCAGGGATCAAACCCGGGTTTCCCGCACTGCAGGCAGACGCTTTACCGTCTGAGCCACCAGTTTAGGTAACTACAGTCATACAATCAGGATATGGGACACTCCATCATCATTGCAATTCTGCTGTGCCCTCTTGTAGTCAATATTATTATCTCAATATATTCAGACAAGTGAAAGTGAAGTCGCTCAGTCGTGTCTGGCTCTTTGCGATCCAGTGGGCTGTAGCCTACAAGGCTCCTCCGTCCATGGGCTTCTCCAGGCAAGAATACTGGAGTGGTTTGCCATTTCCTTCTCCAGGGGATCTTCCCAAAGGCATTTGACAAAATTTAACATACACAGACCATAAATCTCTCATTTAGCTAGATATAGAAGGAATCTTTCTTAGGATGATTCAGTATGATACAGAAATAGTATGATATCAAAAAATAGGTAAAACATAACTTAATGGTTAAATACGAAAATATGAGCAAATGACACCAAATATCACCTTTTCAACATTATCCCAGGGAATCTTATCCACATTGGCAAGTGGGTCCTTTACCACTAGTGCCACCTGGAAAGCCTCCTATATGCTGCTAGCAGGAATTTAAAACGGTATAGTCTGGAAAATAGTTAGGAAGATTTTTTAAAAGTCCAATGATACCTATCAGAAGACCCATCAATTGTACTCCCAGGAGTTAAGCCAAGAGAAATGAAAGCATGTGTCTAACAAACACATGTACTTGTGTTTACTTATAATGGCCCCACAATGGAAACAGCTCAAATGTCCATCAACAGGTAAATGGATGAACAAATCATAGTATACCCATACAATGGAATACTACTAAGTAATAGAAAAGAGAATTATTAAGATGCACAGCAACATAATACTGCAAATAACCCAAATGTTGACAGTAAAATGAACCAGTATCAGTGGGTCATATGATGGAATATGCCATAGGCAATGAAAAATAACAACTATCACTATGGCAATAATATGGATAAATTTACAAACATAATATTGAGGGGGAGAATATCAGACACAAAAGAATAAATACTCTAGGTTTTTATGTATATAAAGTTTTTTTAAAAAAAGAAAAGGTAAAACTTATCTATTGTGATACACCTTCAGAATAGTGATTACTTTTGGGAAAAGGTGTTAATGCCTAAGAAGGGGTGAGAAGTAGACTTTGGGCTGTCAGAAATTGTCTATTTCATAATACAGGTGGTGGCTTTATAAGTGTGCTCATGTTGTCAAAATTTATCAATCTATACTCATATTTTTTATTATATTTCTACTATATTTCACTAAAATAGTTGATTGTACAAAATTTAAAAAGAAACTAAAGAGGGATGAATGGTCTTGGTTCCTGATATTTAATACAGATCCACTATTCTTCTCTCTCTCTCTCTTTATTTATGTATGTGTGTATATATATATATATATATGGATCGTGAACTCTAAATTATTAATACAAGATCCCAGCACTGTTGTGGGTTCACTTTGCTTTTCCATCTAGACTCTGAACTCATTGAGGGTTAAAGACCATGTCTTAAATCATCTTTGTTTCTTACTTCATGGAGCTTTTCTGATTTTCTTTCAAAACCATGTTTTCTTGTCCCCATGAAGATATTATCTCTTCAGTCATCCATTCAAAAATTTTATTTGGGAAATATGATCACCACATAATAACTGAATCATAATCCATGTATATAATAGTAATGAAATTAATCATATATCAATTGGAAATAATTTCTTAATTTATATGTCACAGTTATTAAACAATTATTACATGTCAATAATTATTATATGTCACAAGTATGAAACAATACTTATTTTTAAGTATTTAAGCTTCCCTGGTGGCTCAGGGAGTAAAGAATCAGCCTAAAATGCAGAATACCTGGGTCTGATCCCTGGGTTGGGAAAATCCCCTGGAGAAGGAGATGGCAACCCACTCTGGTATGCTTGCCTGGGAAATCCCAGAACAGAGGAGCCTGGTGGGCTGCAGTTCATGGGATCACAAAGATTCAGACATGGCTAAGTGACTTTGACTTTAGTAAATTTATATATTAAGCAATAGTTATTAAAAGGATCATGTTCCTGCATGGACTTTTGAAGTCTCACCAGATATTTATTTCAATCCATTAGTTAAAGGCCACAACACCCTGTAGATACTTTCAAAAATCAAAGAGTCTCAGGGTCGGCTCAGGAGCCCGAAACCCTCCAGACTTAATGTATTTATGGTGATTTCTTCTAGGATTCTGGGACCAGGTGAGGCATAAAACAGTGGTTAAGATTCAGACTCTGGGGCCAGAATGACTTTGATTTAATCCTGCCTCTCCACCTCTGAGCTGCACGAACTTGGGCAAGTTGCTTAACTCTGTTAAGCCTCAGTTTGAATCTTTGAAATTGAGATAATGATTGTTATCTCACAGGATTATTATGGGAATTAAACGAGATCATGTATCTACAGTGATTTGTACAGCATATACCAGGTATTAAACACTGCAAGAATCATAGCAGTCCGTATTTCTAACTGTTTCTTTGGGGGAATAAACTCTCAGGACTGACATACATGCTCACATACATCCAGGACTATTTACTTACTATAGAGGTGTGTGAACATGTCACATTATTCCCTCCAAGAGCCATCTTTGTTTCTGGCCTAAACCAGAAGTGTGAGTCAAAGGCACTTTGAGCTGAATGAAAGGTCAATCAAGCTCTGTAAATAGTCAGGATCCTCTGGGGAGGGGAAGAGGGAGAGCAATCTGAACATGCTGAGTTACTCAAAGGGAGGAATTCTAGACTGAAGTCACCAGATAATGTAGATTGCCAGATCATTTAGGATTCTAGGTTATAGAAGTGGATGTACCCCAGGTTGGGGCTTTCCAGCAGCACTAGTGGTACAAGACTCGCCTGCCAATGTAGGAGACACAGGTTAGATCCCCGGGTCAGGAAGATCCCCTGGAGCAGGAAATGGCAACCCACTCCAGTATTCCTTCTGGATAATTTCATGGATAGAGGAGCCCAGTTGCTTCCATGGGGTCACAAAGAGTTGGACATGACTGAGCAACTGAGCAGGTACACACGTATCCCAGGTTAGAAAGCATGCCGCTGCCTCTACCAGACTTGGTGGCTGTGCCCCCACTTATCTCTTATCTGCTTGCTTGTTAGTGGGATAGGCTGGGAATTTGCATGGGGAACAGGGACACTTAAAGAGTGGCTCATTTTAACCAGACTAGGTATTGAGAAACTTGCCATAAAAGCACTAGAAAATTTGGACTCTACTGCAAAGTAGTTCAGTAAAATGTAGTCATGTTTGGAAGGTTAGTAGACAATTATGCTGGGCTTCCCAGGTGGTGCTGCTGGTAATGAACCTACCTGCCACTGCAGGAGACATAGGACATGCGGTTTCTTTCCCTGGATTGGGAAGATCCCCTAGAAGAGGGCATGGGAACCCACTCCAGTATTCTTCCTGGGAATCCCATGGACAGAAGACCTGATGGGCTACAGTCTATAGGGTCACAAGGAGTTGGACATGATTCAAGTGACTAAACACATCCACATCCACAGACACACAATTATGCAAGAAAGTAAAAATCTGTGGACATACATAGTCTTGGGTAATGGGCCACTAGTTGCCTCTGTGACTCATTTGTGACTGTTCTAATGGCCGCGTGGATAAAGAGCTGTTCCATGTGTGCTAAGTCACTTCAGTCGTGTTCAACTCTTTGCGGCCCCATGGACTATAGCCCACCAAGCTCCTCTGTCCTTGGGATTCTCCAGGAAAGAACCCCATGGACTATAGCCCACCAAGCTCCTCTGTCCATAGGATTCTCCAGGCAAGAATACTGGAGTAAGTTGTCATGCCCTCCTCCAGGGGATCTTCTCATCCCAGGGATCAAACCTTCGTCTCTTTTGTCTCCTGGTTCTTTACCAATAGCACCACCTAGGAAGCTCAGAAAGGTATTGACACTGATGAAATAACAATGGCTGACACATGATCAATGAATATGAATTTCAATAATTATTAGGGGAACAAAGTTACTGAAATGCAAGAGCATTTGAGACAGAGACTTAAAATGTAACAACAGGTTATGTAAGCATCTCTAAACTATGGGAGAAGTCTGAAGGAAACACCATCTAGATTTGCAGTTATCTAGAAGATGCATGAACGCCGAAGAATTGATGCTTTTGAACTGTGGTGTTGGAGAAGACTCTTGAGAGTCCCATGGACTGCAAGGAGATCCAACCAGTCCATCCTAAAGGAGATCAGCCCTGGGATTTCTTTGGAAGGAATGATGCTAAAGCTGAAACTGCAGTACTTTGGCCACCTCATGCGAAGAGTTGACTCATTGGAAAAGACCCTGATGCTGGGAGGGATTGGGGTCAGGAGGAGAAGGGGACGACCGAGTATGAGATGGCTGGATGGCATCATGGACTCGATGGACGTGAGTCTGAGTGAACTCCGGGAGTTGGTGATGGACAGGGAGGGACTGGCGTGCTGCGATTTATGGGGTTGCAAAGAGTTGGACACGACTGAGTGACTGAACTGAACTGAACTAAGAAGATGGATAGAAAGAAAATGAACATAAAACCATGATATATTTTGATCACTGAACATCTTCAGAAGTTGACAGAACACTGTAGAATTTTGTTTTCTCAAGTTATGCTCTAGTGACAAGTCTTTCCTGCTCTCTTAATTAAAATTAATGGCTCCTTTTTCTGAGTTCCTAGAACAGAGGTTATTATTCTACTTTTAAGCACTTTATCCTATTATAAGTAAAGCAAAGTCGCTCAGTCATGTCTGACTTGTTGTGACCCCATGGACTGTAACATACCAGGCTTCTCTGTCCATGGGATTTTCCAGGCAAGAGTACTGGAGTGCGTTGTCATTTACTTCTCCAGGAGATCTTCCTGACCCAGAGATTGAACCTGGGTCTCCCACATCGTAGGCAGACACTTTACCATCTAAGCCACCAGGGAAGTCCTATCCTATTATAAAGCATAGTCATTTTTATGGTTTTATCACTTATTAGAAAAGACCCGATGCTGGGGAAGATTGAAGGCAGGAGGAGAAGGGGGCTACAGAGGATGAGATGGTTGGATGGCATTACTGACTCAATGGGTATAAGTTTGAGTGAACTCCAGGAGTTGCTGATGGACAGGAAGGCCTGGTATGCTGCAGTCCATGGGGTCACAAAGAGTCAGACATGACTGAGCAACTGAACTGAACTGAATTCTTTTGTAACATGTCATAGACATGGAAACAAATTCAGTAATCATTCCTTGCTATTTCAGGATATCCTTTGCTATATAAGTTTTAAATACTTAGTTCTCAACTTG
Source organism: Aepyceros melampus (assembly GCA_006408695.1). Lineage (NCBI taxonomy): Eukaryota > Metazoa > Chordata > Mammalia > Artiodactyla > Bovidae > Aepyceros > Aepyceros melampus. Next base: position 142,641 of record SJXQ01000390.1, read on the forward strand.
TTCTGTCAACATTTTTTTGTTGGAGATTGGTAACAGTTTGTTCCTGGGATAAAACTAAACAGAAATTTCTCCAAAGAAAACACACAAATGGCTAACAAACATATGAAAAGATGCTCAACACCACTCATTATCAGAGAAATGCAAATCAGAACCACAATGAGGTAACATCTCAAGCCAGTCAGAATGGCTGCTATCTAAAAGTTTACAAATAATAAATGCTGGAGACAGTACAGAGAAAAAGGAACTCTCTTACACTGTTCACATATTGCTAAAGCCTGGCTTGGAGAATTTTAAGCATCACTTTACTAGTATGTGAGATGAGTGCAATTGTGCGGTAGTTTGAGTATTCTTTGGCATTGCCTTTCTTTGGGATTGGAATGAAAACTGACCTTTTCCAGTCCTGTGGCCATGGCTGAGTTTTCCATATTTGCTGCCATACTGAGTGCAGCACTTTCACAGCATCATCTTTCAGGATTTGAAATAGCTCAACTGGAATTCTATCACCTCCACTAGCTTTGTTCATAGTGATGCTTTCTAAGGCCCACTTGACTTCACATTCCAAGATGTCTGGCTCTAGGTGAGTGATCACACCATCATGATTATCTGGGTCATGAAGATCTTTTTTGTACAGTTCTTCCGTGTATTCTTGCCATCTCTTCTTAATATCTTCTGCTTCTGTTAGGTCCAGACCATTTCTGTCCTTTATCGAGACCATCTTTGCATGAATGTTCCCTTGGTATCTCTAATTTTCTTGAAGAGATCTCTAGTTTTTGCCATTCTGTTGTTTTCCTTTATTTCTTTGCACTGATCCCTGAGGAAAGCTTTCTTATCTCTTCTTGCTATTCTTTGGAATTCTGCATTCAAATGGGTATTCCTTCCTTTTCTCCTTTGCTTTTTGCTTCCCTTCTTTTCACAGTTATTTGTAAGGCCTCCCCAGACAGCCATTTTGCTTTTTTTGCATTTCTTTGCCATGGGGATGGTCTTGATCCCTGTCTCCTGTACAATGTCACGAACCTCATTCCGTAGTTCATCAGGCACTCTATCAGATCTAGTCTTTTAAATCTATTTCTCACTTCCACTGTATATCATAAGGAACTTGATTTAGGTCATACCTGAATGGTCTAGTGGTTTTCCCTACTTTCTGCAATTTGAGTCTGAATTTGACAATAAGGAGTTCATAATCTGAGCCATAGTCAGCTCCTGGTCTTGTTTTGCTGACTGTATAGAGCTTCTCCATCTTTGACTGCAAAGCATATAATCAGTCTGATTTTGGTGTCGACCACCTGGTGATGTCCATGTGTAGAGTCTTCTCTTGTGTTGTCGGAAGAAGGTGTTTGATATAACTAGTGTGTTCTCTTGGCAAAACCCTGTTAGCCTTTGCCCTGCTTCATTCTGTACTCCAAGACCAAATTTGCCTGTTATTCCAGGTGTTTCTTGATTTCCTGCTTTTGCATTCCAGTCCCTTATAATGAAAAGGACATCTTTTTCGGGTGTTAGTTCTAAAAGGTCTTGTAGATCTTCATAGAACTATTCAACTTAAGCTTCTTCAGCGTTACTGGTCGAGGCATAGACTTGGATTACTGTGACATTGAATGGTTTGCCTTGGAAATGAACAGAGATCATTCTATCATTTTTGAAATTGCATCCAAGTACTGAATTTCAGATTCTTTCATTGACTATGATTGCTACTCCATTTCTTCTAAGGGATTCCTGCCTGCAGTAGTAGATATAATGGTCATCTGAGTTAATTCACCCATTCCAGTCCAACTTAGTTCACTGATTCCTAGGATGTCGATGTTCACTTTCGTCATCTCTTGTTTGACCACTTCCAATTTGCCTTGATTCATGGACCTAACATTCCAGGTTATTGCACTCCAAGAGCAATGCAATATTGCTCATTATAGCATCAAACCTTGCTTCTATCACCAGTCACATCCACAACTGGGTACTGTTTTAGTTTTAGTTCCATCCCTTCATTCTCTCTGGAGTTATTTCTCCACTGATATCCAGTAGCATATTTGGCACCTACCAACCTGGGGAGTTCATATTTCAGTATCCTATCTTTTCACATTTTCATACTGTTCATGGGGTTCTCAAGGCAAGAATACTGAAGTGGTTTGCCATTCCCTTCTCCAGTGGATCACATTCTGTCAGACCTCTCCACCATGACCCGGCCATCTTGGGTGGCCCCACATGGCATGGCTTAATTTCACTGAGTTAGACAAGGCTGTGGTCCATGTGATCAGATTGGCTAGTTGTTTGTGATTGTGGTTTCAGTCTGTCTGCCCTCTGATGTCTTCTCTCAGTGCTTACCATCTTACTTGGGTTTCTCTTGCCTTGGATGTGGGCAGAGGAACCAGAGATCATATTGTCAACATCTGCTGGATTGTTGAAAAAGCAAGAGAGTTCCAGAAAAACATCTACTTCTGTTTATTGACTATGCCAAAGACTTTGACCGTGTGGATCACAATAAACTGTGGAAAATTCTGAAAGAGATAGGAATACCACCTGACCTGCCTCTTGAGAAACCTGTATGCAAGTCAGAAAACAACAGTCAGAAATGGACATGGAACGACAGACTGGTTCCAAATAGGAAAAGGATTACATCAAGGCTGTATATTGTTGTCCTGCTTATTTAACTTCTATGCAGAGTACATCATGAGAAATAGTGGGCTGGAGGAAGCACAAGCTGGAATCAAGATTGCCAGGAGAAATATCAATAACTTCAGATATGCAGATGACATCACCCTTATGGCAGAAAGTGAAGAGAACTAAAAAACCTCTTGATGAAAGTGAAAGAGGAGAGTGAAAAAGTTGGCTTAAAGCTCAACATTCAGAAAACAAAGATCATGGCATCTGATCCCATCACTTCATGGGAAATAGATGGGGAAACAGTGGAAACAGTGTCAGACTTTATTTTTCTGGGCTCCAAAATCACTGTAGATGGTGACTGCAGCCATGAAGTTAAAAGGCGCTTACTCCTTGGAAGGGAAGTTATGACCAACCTAGACAGCATATTAAAAAGCAGAGACATTACTTTGCCAACAAAGGTCCGTCTAGTCAAGCCTATGGTTTTTCCAGTGGTCATGTATGGATATGAGAGTTGGACTCTAAAGAAAGCTGAGTGCTGAAGAATTGATGCTTTTGAACTGTGGTGTTGGAAAAGACTCTTGAGAGTCCCATGGACTGCAAGGAGATCCAACCAGTCCATCCTAAAGGAGATCAGTCCTGGGTGTTCATTGGAAGGACTGATGTTGAAGCTGAAACTCCAATACTTTGGCCACTTGATGTGAAGAGCTGAGTCATTTGAAAAGACCGTGATGCTGGGAAAGATTGAGGGCTAGAGGGGAATGGGACAACAGAGGATGAGATGGTTGGATGGCATCACTGACACAATGGAAATGGGTTTGATTGGACTCCAGAAGTTGGTGATGGACAGGGAGGCCTGACGTGCTGGGGTTCACGTGTTTGCAAAGAGTCAGACAAGACTGAGCTACTCAACTGAACTGAATTTACACTGTTGTTGGGAAAGCAAACTAGTCCAGCCACTATGGAGAACAGTGTGGAGATTCCTTTAAAAACTGGAAATAGAACTGCCATAAGACCCAGCAATCCCACTGTTGGGCATACACACCAAGGAAACCAGAATTGAAAGAAACACATGTACCCCAGTGTTCATCACAGCACTGTTTACAGTAGCCAGGACATAGAAGCAACCTAGATGTCCATCAGCAGATGAATGGATAAGAAAGCTGTGGTACATATATACAGTGGAATATTACTCAGCTATAAAAAGAACACATTTGAATCAGTTCTAACGAGGTGGATGAAACTGGAGCCTATTATATAGAGCGAAGTAAGTCAGAAAGAAAAACACCAAGACAGTATATTAATGCATATATATGGAATTTAGAAAGATGGTAACAGTGACCCTATATGCGAGACAGCAAAAGAGACACAGGTGTAAAGAACAGACTGTTGGACTCTGTGGGAGAAGGTGAGGGTGTGATAATTTGAGAGAATAGCATTGAAACATGTGTATTACCATATGTGAAATAGGTCGCCAGTCCAGGTTTGATGCATGAGGCAGGGTGCTGAGAGCTGGTGCACTGGGATGACCCTGAGGGATGGGATGGGGAGGAAAGTGGGAGGGGGTACAGGATGGGAAACATGTGTACACCCGTGGCTGATTCATGTGAATGTATGGCAAAAATCACCACAATATTGTAAAGTAATTAGCCTCTAAATAAAATTTAAAAATGTATAAATTTTTAAAAATGAGGATAATAATAGCACCTCTCTTAGGAGGTTTTATAAGAATTCAATGAAGCCATATGTAAAAATCTCTAACCCACTGTCTAGCATTGGAAAAAAAAATCCATTAATGTTAGTTGTTGTTATCAGTAATAAAAATTGAAGTTTACAAGTAAAAATAAAAAACCACTTAAGAAACCCATGCATGCTCAGTTGCTTGGTATGTCTGACTCATTGCAACCCCATAGACTGTGGCCTGCTATGTTCCTCTGTCCATAGCATTTCCTAGACAAGAATACAGGAGTGGGTTGCTGTTTTCTTTTCCAAGGGCTATTCTTATCTCAGGGGTTGAACCCACATCTCCTAGTCTCCTGTGTCTCCTTGCATTAGCAGGCGGATTCTTTACCACTGCGCCACTTGGGAAGAAGCCCTAAGAAACCCAGATCCTGGTCACAAATGGCAATGCTAGTTTATCATGTCCCTTTGCCATAAATGGCAAATTTATAAATCGCAAATTTATCTTCTGCATAGAGTCCCCGCAAGTGTTTTTCTTGGCCTCATAATGTTGAAAAAGTAAATATTTCAGCTGTCTTTAGAAGGGGCATGACTTTCCTAGAGACATATACTTTCTAGATTTCCATGAGTCGGTATCTTACATCTGGCCTACTTCACCCATTTACATTATTTCTATCACCCTTGCAGGGGTGGGTGTAAGATGATGTTATGTGTTCATCCTTATAAATTTGTCTCAAGATTTCTTGTCCCATTTTTCAGAAGTCTCTATGAAAGAATCCCAGGTGATAGTCTATGCACCAGGTGATATTCTATGCATTCTATTCTCGGAAGATTTATAGACACAAGTGACACAGATGGAAGCTGTGTTCATTTTCTCATGGATCCCTTTTACAACTGGGGCTCCTGGGCATAGAAGGAAACACAGACTCTCTCCTTGAATCCTCCTAACCTACATCTCTTGTACTCCCCTTCTTAAGAGAAGATGGGGACATCTTTCCTGGTCCACCAGCCTGCTTCATTCAGTATCTCGCAAAGACTTGTAGGTCACAAACCATATGTTGAGTGCTTGCGAAGCTCTTAAGAGAACAAAGGAGTGTCTCAAAAGTTACCTTATTTCTTCTTCTGCATACACCAAAGAATCCCTCTCTGAAAATTAACCTTCCAGTTTACCTTCTGATAAAGCACCTTCTCTAACTTATATTTAACCCTTCTAATGTTATAAGAATTTGTGCATCTGTAGCTACAGAGAAGCAAAGTAAATAGGCTCTTATAGCCTGTTCACGGAGAAGGCAATGGCATCCCACTCCAGTACTCTTGCCTGGAAAATCCCATGGACGGAGGAGCCTGGTAGGCTGCAGTCCATGGGGTCGCTAAGAGTCAGGCACGACTGAGCGACTTCCCTTTCACTTTTCACTTTCATGCATTGGAGAAGGAAATGGCAACCCACTCCAATGTTCTTGCCTGGAGAATCCCAGGGACGGAGGAGCCTGGTGGGCTGCCGTCTCTGAGGTCACACAGAGTCGGACACGACTGAAGTGACTTAGCAGCAGCAGCCTGTTCAATGTCAGTATAGTTCTTGTTGGGTATTCAGGAAGCAAGGAAACCATTGATCATAAAGGGGATTTGGGAGGCAGGTATGCTCTCATTAGTGCCACAATCCTAACACATTTCTTCTCTCTTTATAATTATAATTATAATTATAATAGCAGCCATATAGTTCATGGCCGTTATGCCGGGACAAAGCATTCTATATATGTTGCCTGGTTGAGTTCTCTCAACACTTGCAGATGGGGGATTTTAAATCTCCATTTTACAAGTTAAGAAATTAAATGTCAAAATCATTCTGATAGCCAGAGCGGGAAAGGATAGAATGAAGGGACAGTTAGGAAGTTTGGGATGGACACGTACACACTGCCATACTTAAAATGGGTAACTAACAATGACCCACTGTGTAGCAGGTAGAACTCTGCTCAGTGTCGTGTGGCAGCCTGAATGGGAGGGGAGTTTGGAGGAGAATGGATACATATATATGTATGACGAGTCCTTTCGCTATGCACCTGAAACATCACAACATTGTTAATTGGCTACACTTCAATACAAAAACAAGTTTAAAAAAAAGATCATTTTCCTGGGACAGGGTGGATTCAGGATTTGCACTCTTGCTTTTCTATCTATAAAATATTGACACTTTCAATTTATTACATTGCTCAGAAAATACAGCATAGTTATTGCAATAATCCCTGTGTTTACATCGTGTATAAGACATCATGTTATAGAAATAGATCCTTGTGAAATTTTTAGATAACATGGTTCTAGTAACTGTAGGTAACATATTACATTACTATATATAAAACGCATTCGTGCATGTTCAGTTGCTAAGTTCTATCTGACTCTTTGTGACCCCATGAACTGTAGCCTGCCAGGCTCCTCGGTCCATGGAATTTTCCAGGCAAGAATAGTGGAGTGGGTTGCCCTTTCTTTCTCCAGGGGATCTTCCCAAGCCAGGGATTGAACCTGTGTCTCCTGTAACTCCTGTATTGGCAGGAGTTACTCCTGTATTGGATTCGTTGCCACTGATCCACCTGTGAGCCCATACATAAAATAGATAACTAACAAGGTCTTGTTTTATAGTGCAGGAAAAGTCTACCCAATATCTGGTATGGCCAGTGGGAATCACTTATATGTATGTGCATCACTGATTCACTTTGCTGGGTATCTGAAACTAACACAAAGTTGTAAATCAACTAGACTTCTATGCAATTTTTTTAAGTGATAGTTTTCCTTTTGGGGCCTCAGTCTTTCTGGACTCTATGTAGCCCTATGAGCAGATAATGGCTTTTTTTCTGGTCTGGCAACTGGTTTGGCTGGCATTGAATCCCATGTTACAGTGGGTACATCATTTCTCCTCACCTTAGTTTTCTGACCTGTGAAAATGAGATATGGGATGAGCTAGTTGATCCCAGAAATCTTCTCTGGTGATTCTCTGATGTAGGCTGCTTCCCATGAGTCCTCTCAAGCCCAGGGCTTGACCCTCTTCCAATCAAGAAAACCACAGCATCTTGTGGGCAGAGCCTGGCAAGGGAATCAGAGGTCTGGGTTCTTCACCTGGCTGTGTGACCTTGCTCAAGTCACCCTCAGTTCCCCCATAGTTCAAATGAACAGAGTCATGGTAATTAGATGACTCACAGGGCCCTCTAACACCAAAAGTCTCACCTTCCCTCCCCACAGGGAGCAGAGAGAGGCTGCCTACTCATATTCCCCAGACATTGTCAGGCAGCTCTGAAAATCAAAGGCTTGGTGCCTCGTGTGTGAAACGGTCTGATTGTTCCTGCTTCACTTAAACCATTCACCTCATAATAATGTTCTGGGGGGTGTCAGTTTATAACAAGGATATAAAAATTATGAACTGGATTTGTCATTGACTTCATGGCCTTTAACGACCCTGCTGTCTCTGTAAGCAGATGGGAAGCAATCTTAAGGCTGAGGCTCGGGGAAAGGAATTGTCTGGAAGGCCTTCTGCACAGAAGAAAGGAGTTGGGGAGGCCTGCCTCAGCAGGCAATAGGCTGATGTGATAATAAAGTGTGGTGGCAAAATGAAACATTAAAATACCAATAAAAACCTAACTGCTTCATCACCATTACTAATGAAAATATATGATTGCCTAATAAAATGTTCCATGCCAGCCTCTGGCCATGGATCTGCATTTATTAACACCTGTTACTCCTTCAGTCTCCTTCCTGGGAAGGGCGACCTTGTACCCCAGATGGCCTGTGGCCTGGAGAAATCAGTGTGGAGGTGTTTTTGGCCAGTGGGTCCCACAGGAGAACTTAGGAGTCCAACAGCAGCTGCCTAGCTTCTCCTGGTGCTTTCTCGGGTAACAAAGAGACAAGGACAGTGGCTGGTGAGTCAGCCAGAGCAAGAAAACCTGGGATGCAATCTGTCTCAAATGCACCTTACCGACTGGAGACGTGCCAGCTAGGATATGAACCCAAGGAACAAAACCGCAGGTTCTGCAAAACTAAAGCGTTGAAATACACGTCAGGAAGCAAAACAGGCTTCCTCCTGGACATGAAAGAAATAATTGTTTAGCCCCTCCTTAGCTTTTCCCTTTTGATGAACATTTCACCCATTGTTCAAAACAGAGGGGCTTCCCAGGTAGTGCTATTGTAAAGAATCTGCATGGTATTGCAGGAGACACAAGAGAGGTGGGTTCAATTCCTGGGTCAGGAAGATCCCCTGGAGTAGGAAATGGCAGCCCACTCTAGTGTTCTCGCCTGGAAAATTCCATGACAGAGAAGCCTGGTGGGCTAGAGTCCATGAGGTCGCAAAGAGTTGGACATGACTAAGTCCCCAAGATCACTTAATACATGAAATTTGCTGCCTGACATTCAGAATCAAGCCTCATATTAAAATATATATACTCATTGCATTTACACAGTATTTATCCTTTACAATACTTCTGAAGCTTGATAAAAATCACTTGTCACCTTCAGCACTTGCATGATCTCATTTGATCCTAAAATAAAACTTGTGAGTTGGCAGTCTAATTATTCCAAAGTTTAATGAAGAGATTTAGAGTGGTCAGTTAAATTACTGATGGTCTTATAGCTTTTAGGTGTCAGAGCTCAATCCAAATAGTGGTCTCAGATTCTTTAATTTGGTGCCCTGGCACCACGAAAAAGTGAAAAGAGCTTACCATCCCCCAAGGTCACCTTTGCCCAAAGAATGGCTCCACATCCATGCTCAAATATTATTGAAGAAATAATAGAATTAGTGTGATAGTGATGAGGGTTCTAAGGGTGCCTAGAGCATCCACATAGAGAAAGAGGAAGAAACTAAACAATATGAGCAAGATTGTCTCCTCCCGAAAAGCCCTTTGGTTCGCCCACATCTGAGCTATCATGTATAAACAGACAGCACTTTGGATTTTTGAAAGTTTTTGACTGTGTTACCAAATTAAGCTTTCCTTTTTACCTTTGTGACACAAGAGGATAGGATTAGATACTTTTCAAGTTTTTCTCCACTCCAACTCTTCATATCTCTAGTTTGTGATGCTAGAAATGTTTGGTGGTACTAATAGGGGAAAAAAGAAAAGAAAAACATTTAGGTTTAGCTGAAAAGAGAAAAAAATTCCACATCATTAAACAATACTTACCAGAAACTGCTCACATGTCATGTCACTTAGTCTTCAAACCTACTCAGGTAAATTATTCTGATCACTATTTTCTATACCCGGAATTTAAGTCTGATTTAAGACATTTGTTTAGGACACAGAGTGAGGCTGACTTTTTGCCTAGAATTTTCCCATTACACCACACCAGCTCCCAGTGACAGGCGCATCTTGAATTTCCTTGTCCCTAGCAGAAAGACCCTTGGACCTTAAACCCTATTATCTGCCTTACTGTGGCTCTCTTCTTGTAATGTGCCTCCCAGTGAAGGCTCTTTATTACTGGCTATATCCTCAAATACATTTCTCCTTTCCAGCCACTACAATTTTCACAAGCAAAGGGGCGTTGTTAACTCGAGTTTTCCTCGCTGGACTTGACGTTGGCTGATTGCATTTTGCTGACATGCACTCCTCCTGCTGTGTTGCTGAGATAGTCCCCTATCATTTCTGCATCCCAAGCTGGCAGGGTATGTGGCTTTGCAGCACTTTTTTCCACTCCAGAAAGAATAGGATAGAACTGCTTTATGGATGAAAATAAAAGACTCATATAATGAGAAATCCAGATTACTGCTTTCCTACAAGGGAGAGAACAAAAACTTACCAACATGAATTTTCCTCCTGTCTTTCCGTCCTCCATCCTGCCTTTCCCACTGCCCACTCTTCTTTATCTTTTTAAAGTATATATCATTTGGAAAGCACAGTTTTACAAACCTGATCGGGAGGTGTATAAATATTGAAAGAATTATTAGTGGTGTTCTAAATTCTTATTTTATAGGGTTTAAATATGAAATCACTAGGGGCTTCCCAGGTGACATAAGAGATGCAGGTTTAATCCCTTGGTTGGGAAAATCCCCTGGAGAAGGGAATGGTTACCCACTTCAGTATTCTTGTCTGGAGAACCCTATGGACAAAGAAGCTGGTGGGCTATAGTCCACACGGCTGCAAAAAATAGAGTGACTAAAAACTTTTCAGCAACTTACTGGAAATTTTTGCACCCAATTAATTCTCCAGTCACCTAATGTAGTCTTTAAAATCAAAGGCACAAGTCACTCAGGACTCACTGAAAGGAAATGGCCTTTAAGCATAAAGCCAAAGAAAGAGACCAGGCTGGCAGGAAGTAAGAGTTGCGGCTTCGAAAAAAGAAAGTATCTGGGGGAGAGGACCAGGAGAATTCTGGAGAATATGGAGCACAAAGGCTAAGACAAGTGATAGCAGAAAAGGTATGCAGTTTCAAAAGAATAGCTTGCTCTTTCTCTGTTTGGTATAGATCTAACCCAAAGAAAATCCTGGAGAAGGAATTGGCAATTCACTTCAGTATTCTTGCCTGGAGAATTCCATTGACAGAGGAGCCTGGTGAGCTACAAACCAAAATGTCGCAGAGTCAGACCCAAATGAGCAACTAGCTCTTTCACTTTCAACCCAACCAAGGACAGGCTGCTGTCTGCAACCAGAACATCAGACATCAGGACCCAGGACAGAGTGGAGGGTGGAGCTTGCAGGAGAATCCCTACACAGTGCATGATGCTGGAGCCAATATTTGACCTCCACATTGCTTTTTCACAAGCTGCTTAACTTTAAGCAAATGACAAACTCTCTGAGGATCAGTTTCCTCAGCTGCAAACTGAGAAGCCTATCGCTCCAAGTGATTAATTAAAAGTACTAAATAAAACACTATATTTAAGACACTATGCACAGTTCATAATTAGTACCTAATAACTATTTAACATCACTATGCAGGGTTTTATTTTTTTTTAAAATCAAGGTCATATTATAGAATTTATAGAATATATAGGGTTTTCTCCCCCTTTTTTTCTGTAGTTATCTCCATTTTGTAATTCACTCTCTTCCTTAGGGGTAAGTTAGGGGAGGAAATAAATGGAAAGTGTTGCGATGAAAAGCTCTGTGACTGCGTAGTGAATGAGTGTGCTAAGTCGCTTCAGTCATGCTGACACTTTGTGACCCTATGGACCAGGCTCCTCTGTCCATGAGGATTCTCCAAGCAAGAACACTGGAGTGGGTTGCCATGACCTCCTCCAGGGGAATCTTCCCAACCCAGGCATCGAACCCATGTCTCTTACATCTCCTGTACTAGCAGGTGGGTTCTTTGCCACTAGCACCATGTAGGAAGCCTGAGTAATGAATGGTTCATGCTTAAATAATTAAGAGACACAAACTTGCAGGAAGCATGTCTTAGAGGAGTGGTGTGGCCTAAGGGGAGGCTTGGGGTCCATCAGTTCTTTGTGTCTAGGTCTGGGGTCTGAGTCCAGAAGAACCCCAAAGCTAACTGTCAGGATCCAGACTCCATTCTGGTTCTACTGATGGTTTACAATTAACCTTAAGATTCTAGCTGTCCCCAGACACAGAGAAACCACTCTGTTCCCTTGTGAATCAATCTTGGCAAGGAAATGGTGCCTTTTAGGTAATGAGTAGGCAAGGGTGGGGAGCAGCAGTAAGCTCAGAGGGAATGGTCAGAAGTGACTACTATAGACAGACAGGCTGCAAAAACTCATTTTAGTCATTTATTCACCACAAACATTTATGCGGTACCTGCTCTGTAAGTCATCGATGTACACTTTATTGTTTTTGTGCAAGCCTTCCCCTTTCTGTCTCCACCCAGAACAAAAATGTAGGGGCTTTATGGGGAAAAAAAGAGCAAGATATGGAAAGTCCACAGCAAGACTGACTGCTTACAGGCAGGGAATTTTCAGAGACATTCATTCAACCCTCAATTATTGAGACCTTTTCTGGCCAGGCATCATGATAAGCACTGTTAGAAAAACAAAGATGAATAAAACATAGTCACTGCCCTTGAGGATCTCACAGTCCAGTGGATAAGACAAACATAAAGGAAATAAGACTAACACAGAGTGATACATGTTGAAATAGAGTGGTAGGGAATGGGCTCTCGGAAAAATCTTGACTGCTTAGGGAGGGTTCTTTGTCTGGTGCTTTGCAACTGACAGCCAGACCAGAGAACAAAGTGCAAGAGGGAGGGAGACCTTCACCCTGGCTAGGAGGGGAGAGGGAATGCCAGCTGGGAGATGGGGGTTCTGGGATTAATGAACAAAGCACCAGGCTCTTGTATAGATTTGGGGTGTTTTATTTTGCTCTACAGAGTAAAAGTCAGCCATTTAAACATAATGTTTACAAATCACAACACCCAGAAAGATAAAGCAACTTAGAGTCATTTAGCCAGAAACTGCTAGAACCCAAAACACAACCATCAGTGTTTCTCGGGACTTTCTGCAGCGAATGGTAGCCTCTCAAAGGCATAACAGCATGGGTTGTGAACTCACCAGCCCTTATGTCTGTAATAGGTTTGTTTGTTTCCCAAGTATTGTGCTTGTACTGATAAATGTTTACTGTGGTTACTAAAAATAGCATCTCAGTGAAATTCCTGGACAGTGCAAGTTGCTTCTCCACCAGTTATATTTTCCCTTTTATGTAAACTTCAACCCATCTTGTGGCAACTAGGAAGACAGTTAAAATATGAAAATTTGGGGAGATGGAGGGGGGGTTTCTGTGCCCTTGTGTGGAGGGGAGTCATTGGAGCAGAGGACAGAGCAGGGTGAGAAGTATTATCAGAGCATTCCTGGCATAGCAGATGAAGTCCATGCAAAACTTGGTCCAATAAGATGCACTGATTTTTTCTTTTTCTCTCTCAGCTTTAGAATTGGACCAGTGGGCGGGGCAGCTGTCTTTCCCTCCTAGGAAATATGAACATATTTTCAGAGGAAGAATAATTTCTTACTCTCATTTCTCAGACAACCTCTATGTAACCAACACTTATTAAATGAGACTTCAGTCATACACTCCAGACAAATGAATTTGACTTGAGATTTCAATCACAATGAAAATGCAATTATGCAGAGCTAACATTTGGGAAATTTGCAACCCTTCCCCCAACAGATATCTTTTCCTAAATTGTCTGATAATGCATCTGTCCTGTTCTGGTTAATTCTGGTAAAGGAAAATACAGAACCCTGACTAGTCCAAAGACTGGCCTAACTTGCCTTTTCCACAGGAAGATAAGACCATCCGTAAAATTCTATCTCAGAGCCTGGCAGAAAATTCTGCTAACAGTTGGTGTTTAATAAATGCGACTCACTAGGAGGGCACTACTTTACTACCGAGATTTGAAAGAATCAGTCTTTTTTGCTCAAAAGAGACAGCTCTTATATTCACATGGGACAATTTTAGCAATAAATCTCATTGAACTACTAAGTTTAAGAAACTGTGATGTGTGATAAAATATTAATAGGAGTTCCTATTTCTCAGGAGCTTATAAACTACATAGTAAAACTAAGAAATACGGTGGGTTGATAAACAATTTTAAAATTAGAAATTTAATATATTATAAGATAGTCAATGCTAGAGCTTCCCCTGGTGGCTCAGTGGTAAAGAATCCTCCTGACAATACAGGAGACGCAAGAGACCCGTGTTTGATCCCTGGGTTGGGAAGAGCCCCTGGAGAAAAATAGAAAAAGTGTCAGATGGGACTTGACACTTTAAATTTTTGTGGAGAGAGTGGTCAGGGTGGACCTTATTTAGAAGGTAACAACTGAACATGGACCAAAAGAAGTGGGAGTGATTGCTATGAGGATGTGAGGACCCCAGCAGAAGAGCCAGCCAGTGAAAGGATTTAGGAAAGGCTCTGCAAGGAGGCTGGTGAGACTTGAGCAAGAGAAGAACAATAGAAGAAAAGATCCAAAGAGACTGGAAGCAGATCATACAGAGCCCTGTGGGCACCTAAAATGACTTTGGCTTTGTTCTATGTGAAATGCAAAAGCATTTCGGGGTTCTAAGCAGAAAGAGGACCCAAACTTATTTAAGTTCTAAAAGGAGTTTTCCAGATGTTTTGTGGAAAATAGACCCCAGGGAACCAGAAATGAAGCGTGGGGACCTGTTAGAAGTGTTGCAGGAATCCAGGGAAAAGACTATAGTAGTGAGATGAACAAGAAGTGATAATGAAGGTGGTAAAAAGTGGTCAGACAGGGACTTCCCTGGTGGTCCAGTGGTTAAGATTTCATGATTCCAATGCAGGGGAACAGGGAGCAAGAGCTTGATCTCTGGTCAGGGAACATAGATCTCACATGTGTGTGCATGCTGTCACTTCAGTCATGTCTAACTCTAAGACCCTATGGTCGACTCTGATCACTCTCCCCCAGACACTCCACAGGCTATTCATAAGCTACTAATATTTATTAAAATCTTATAATATACCAGGCACTATAAATGATGATTTTCAATGGATGATTGTATGTAGACATCACAATGGCCCTATAAGAAAGGTGCGATTTTATCCCTATCTTACAGATGGGAAACTTTAAGTTTAGAGAGATTGAATAAGGCTAGTGAGTGTCAGAGGTAGAATTCAGGCCTAGGCTTTCTGAAGAGCCCAAGCCTCTAAACCCTACACCTTCCCCACCCACCTCCCCCAACCCTACCCCAACCTGACAACAACCTCTCCCCAATAAATAGGAGAATCTTTGGAATTTTATTCTAGATTCCAGAGCACCAACAACAATTCCTTTCCTGGACTTCACTTTCCTTACCATCAAATAAAGGGTTTGGATCGGAAGTTTTATTCGTTCAGTAATTTGAGTCTAATAGGGTCACAGTAGAAGTGATTCCATTCACTGAACTAATACTGTGGAAGAAAGGCAGAGGAGTAAATTCTAAATCCTACTCATTCTTCAGATACCTTGGAAAGATTTCATCTACCCTTCAACACCTTATTTTACACAAACCAGAGATAGTAAATAGATCCTTTGGGGTGCTTAGTCGATCAGTTGTGTCTGACTCTTTGTGACCCCATAGACTGCAGCCCACCAGGCTCCTCTGTCCATGGAGATTCTCCAGGCAAGAATACTGGAATGGGTTGCCATGCCCTCCTCCAAGGGGTCTTCCCAACCCAAGGATCGAACCCAGGTCTCCCGCATTGCAGGTGGATTCTTTACTGTCTGAGCCACCAGGGAAGCCCAAGAATATTAGAGTGTGTAGCCTATCCTTCTCCAGGGATCTTCCCAACCCAGGAATTGCACTGGGGTCTCCTGCATTGCAGGCGGTTCTTTATCAACTGAGCTACCCAGGAAACCCTCCTTTGGATAACATGATGCATATTTAAAGTACACTTCAAATTAGATATAATCTTAGGTCCACATAGCATTTTAAAAACAACATTTATTTATTGATTTATTTGGCTACATCCAGTCTTACTTGTGGTGCTTGATCTTAATTACCCCAAAGCATGTGGAATCTTCCCAGACCAGGGAACAAACCTGTGTCCCTTGCATTGCAAAGGGGATTACCTACCTTTGGGCCACCAGGGAAGTCCCACATAGTGCTAAAAAAAAAAAAAAAAAAGAAAAAAAATTAGCTTACTGATGACTGGGAAGACGGGGAAGGAATATGCTTCTGACTGGTACAAGGAAGAGAAATCCAATAACCTCTTTTACCTTTCAATACTAAAAGCTTAGGTTAAAATGATTGAACATCAAACTATAAATATAAAGATATGGAAATATGAGAAAACAATCCCAGCCATGCTGAAAGCAATGGGATATCAGACCAGATGTGACCATATGGGAGAGGCAGGCGTCTCTAGAGAAGGTCGGCTCACTCAGATAGACTGCCTTATCAGCCAGGCTGAGATGGGCAGTTTGAGAAGGTGAGGTAGGACAGAAAGAGCCTTGCAGCAATATGGTTTCTCATAATCTCCACTCTTGCCTCTGCCCTGGCCTGTCTCCCTCTAGCCAGACCATCCTGACCCACTGGGCAATACAGCAAAGACCTCAGTCCAATGTAATGAGTGCCATAATTCTTCTGGATCCAGCCTTTTGGCTCTTGTATCTTGCCTGCATTTAACCAAATAGGTATTTGGGCTCCTGGGTTGGACGCGACTGAGCTTCACTTTCACTTTCATGCACTGGAGAAGGCAATGGCAACCCACTCCAGTGTTCTTGCCTGGAGAATCCCAGGGACAGGGGAGCCTGGTGGGCTGCTGTCTATGGGGTCCCACAGAGTCAGACACGACTGAAGTAACAGCAGCAGTAGCAGCAGCAGCAACACTCGCTGAGTTATATTAACTGTCCTGATTCCTCCCCAGTACTCTGACCCCATTGTTGCCTAATTGACACATAACCATCTTCATCATGTAGCTTGTCAGCTCAGGTGTCTATGTGTCTATGTCTTTGAATCTGGGTATGAGCTGGGCTTGTCTCTGTGCTCTAGAGTTCTGATATTCCTCCCTAGATGGGAAAATATTCATAAGCAAGAAAGCATCTTATCTGAGAATGACTTGTGTTCAGATCAAAGCAGGAATGCTGGGACTTGTGCCCTGCAGATGGTGCTGAGGCTGGGGTGGGAAGCTCTATCAGCCTGAGTCATCTGTCAGAGCAGGACCCTATGGTCCTTGTCTCACCACCACCATGTCCTCTGTCTGCCTTCTGTCTGGAAAACTTTAGTCTAAGAATAGGTTTAATCAGAGAAGTGAGAAATGCGGAAACAAGGGAAAAGAGTCAAAGGAGATTAAATACAAATAATGTCATTAAGCATAGTCAAGGAACTTTAGTTCTTTCTCAGGGGCCATAGATAATATTCTGAGCCATATCCTTTGAGCTGTCATATAGATACCAAACCCCAGATGGAGAAGTTAACCACAAGATGATGACCAGACTATACCCAGGATATGACCTGCCACAATTCTGAGAACTGGTCACAGAGAAATGGGAGCAAATGGACTCTAGAACTGAAGATTAGCTGTACCTAAACAACCAAGATGACACTGGTCAGACCACCGATGACCAATTTAAAGAAGATTGTCAGAGCTGACTGTGCTGCTAGCTGCAACCCCCAACCCTGCTTCTGTCTATAAAAGCTCTTGCCCCGTTGGTTGCCAGTGGAGAAGGAGTGGCCTTTGGACAGATGTTTGCCACCCTCCCCCTGACTTGCTGGCAACTGACAAAACATGGTCCACTGGAAAAGGCAAACCACTTCAGTACTCTTGCCTTGTGAACCCCATGAAAAGTATGAAAAGGTAAAAAGATAGGACTCTGAAAGATGAACTCCCCAGTTCGGTAGGTGCCCAACATGCTTATGATACTAAAGGTAGGTGGAGAAATATTTCCAGAAAGAATGAAGACATGGAGCCAAAGCAGAAACAACACCATTTGTGGATGTGACTGGTGATGGAAATAAAGTCTGATGCTGTAAAGAGCAATATTGCATAGGAACCTGAAATATTAGGTCCATGAATCAAGGCAAATTGGAAGTGGTCAAACAGGAGATGGCAAGAGTGAACATCTACATTTTAGGAATCAGCAAATTAAAATGGACTGGAATGGGTGAATTTAACTCAGATGACCATTATATTTACTACTGTGGGCAAGAATACCTTAGAAGAAATGGAGTAGCCATCATAGTCAACAAAAAAAGTCCAAAATGCAAAACTTGGATGCAGTCTCAAAAATGACAAAATGATCTCTGTTCATTTCCAAGGCAAACTATTCACTATCACAGTAATCTAAGTCTATGCCCTGACCAGTAATGCTGAAGAAGCTGAAATTTAACTGTTCTATGAAGACCTACAAGACCTTCTAGAACTAACACCCCAAAAAGATGTCCTTTTCATTATAGGGGACTGGAATGTGAAACGAAGAATCAAGAAACACCTGGAGTAACAGGCAACTTTGGCCTTAGAGTACAAAACGAAGCAGGGGAAAGGCTAACAGAGTTTTGCCAAGAGAATGCACTGGTCATAGCAAACACCCTCTTCCAACAATATAAGAGAAGACTCTACACATGGACATCACCAGATGGTCAATACTAAACTCAGATTGATTATATTCTTTGCAGCCAAAGATGGAGAAGCTCTATACAGTCAGCAAAAACAAGACTATGACCTGACTGTGGCTCGGATCATGAACACCTTATTGCCAAATTCAGAATTAAATTGAAGAAAGTAGGGAAAACCGCTAGACCTTTCAGGCATGACCTAAATCAAATCCCTTATGATTATCCAGTGGAAGTGACAAATAGATTCAAGGAATTAGATCTGATAGAGTGTGTCTGAAGAACTATGGATGGGGGTTCATGACATTGTATAGGAGGCAGTAATCAAGAACATCCCAAGAAAAAGAAATACAAAAAGGCAAAATGGTTATCTGAAGAGGCCTTACAAATAGCTGAGAAAAGAAGAGAAGCAAAAGGCAAAGGAGAAAAGGAAAGATATACCCATCTGAATGCAGAGTTCCAAGGAATAGCAAGGATAGATAAGAAAGCCTTCCTTAGTGACCAATGCAAAGAAATAGAGGAAAACAATAGAATGGCAAAGACTAGAGATCTAGTCAAGAAAATTAGAGATGCCAAGGGAACATTTCATGCAAAAATAGGCACAATATAGGATAGAAATCGAATGAACATAGTAGAAACAGAAGATATTAAGAAGAGGTGGCAAGAATACACAGAAGTACTATGCAAAAAATATCTTTATGACCCAGATAACCATGATGGTGTGATCACTCACCGAGAGCCAGACATCCTGGAATGTGAAGTCAAGTGGGCCTTAGGATACATCACTACGAACAAAGCTAGTGGAGGTGATGGAATTCTAGTTGAGCTACTTCAAATCTTAAAAGATGATGCTGTGAAAGTGCTGTACTCAATATGCCAGCAAATTTGGAAACTCAGCAGTGGTCACGGGACTGGAAAACGTCAGTTTTCATTCCAATCCCAAAGAAAGGCAATGCCAACAAATGCTCAAACTACTGCACAATTGCGCTCATCTCACACACTAGTAAAGTAATGCTCAAAATTCTCCAGGCCAGGCTTCCACAGTACGTGAACCGTGAACTTCCAGATGTTCAAGCTGGATTTAGAAAAGATAGAGGAACCAGAGATCAAATTGTCAACATCTGTTGGATCATCAAAAAAGCAAGAGAATTCCAGAAAAAAAATCTACTTCTGCTTTGTTGACTATGTCAAAGCTTTGGACTATGTGGATCACACAAAATTCTAAAAGAGGTGGGAATACCAGACCACCTGACATGCCTTCTGAGAAATCTGTATGAAGGTCAAGAAGCAGCGGTTAAAACTTGGAACAATGAACTGCTTCCAAACTGGGAAAGGAGTATGTCAAGATTGTATATTGTTACCCTGCTTATTTAACTGATATGCAGAGAACATCATGAAAAATACCAGGCTGGATGAAGCACAAGCTGGAATCAAGATTGCCGGGAGAAATATCAATAACCTCAGATATGCAGATGGCAGAAAGCAAAGATGAACTAAAGAGCCTCTTGATGAAAGTGAAAGAGCAGAGTGAAAAAGTTGACTTAAAACTCAACATTCAGAAAACTTAGATCATGGCATCTGGTCCAATCACTTCATGGCAAACAGATGGGGAAACAACGGAAACAGGGAGAGACTTTATTTTGGGGTGCTCCAAAGTCACTGCAGATGGTGACTGCAGCCATGAAATTAAAAGACACTTGCTTGTTGAAAGAAAAGCTATGACGAACCTAGACAGCATATTAAAAATCAGAGATGTTACTTTGCCAGCAAACATCTGTCTAGTCAAAGGTATGATTTTTCCAGTAGTCATGTATGGATGTGAGAGTTAGATTATAAAAAAAGCTGAGTGCCGAAGATTTGATGCTTTTGAACTGTGGTGCTGGAGAAGACTCTTGAGAGTCCCTTGGACTGCAAGAGATCCAACCAGTCCATCCTAAAGGAAATCAGTCCTGAAAATTCGCTGGAAGTACTGATGCTGAAGCTGAAACTCCAGTACTTTGGCTACCTGATGTGAAGAACTGACTCATTTGAAAAGACCCTGATGCTGGGAAAGACTGAAGGCAGAAGGAGAAGGG
This sequence comes from Aepyceros melampus, assembly GCA_006408695.1. Classification (NCBI taxonomy): domain Eukaryota; kingdom Metazoa; phylum Chordata; class Mammalia; order Artiodactyla; family Bovidae; genus Aepyceros; species Aepyceros melampus. The sequence goes on from SJXQ01000390.1 coordinate 162,946, forward strand.
GATGACAGAGGATGAGATGGTTGGATGCAATTACTGACTCAATGGACACGGGTTTGAGTAAACTCCGGGAGTAGGTGATAGGCAGCGAAGCCTGGCATGCTGTAGTCCATGGGTCACAAAGGGTTGGACATGACTGAGCAGCTGAACTGAACTGAAAGAAAACAAACTTTCAACCTGGTCTGTTTATTGGCTTCTGAGCAGTGAGCAGCCGGACCTACACACACACTGCTTCAATAGCTTGAGGCTAGATGAAGGGTGGGAGTGAAGGCACAGCACCGCACAATGACTGTGCAAGAAATAAGAGGTGAAAGAAGGAACAGTGGGCCACTTGGAGGTAATGTGGATAATCTGGAGGCAGAGAACCCTCTCCTGCAGGCCTTGGCAGGCACTTTCATTTGGGGACTTCAATATGGGTTCATTTATATTTGATGGACCCTTTAATTCAGCGCTGAAAGCTAGGCTTCTGAGTCAAAAAGATGAATTTGAATCCCAGCTCTACTAACTGCTAGCTGCCTTGTGATTGTTCCAGAATTTCTACAGTGAGTGCTCGAGGGGAGCCATCTGGTTGGAATAAGGGGTTGGGAACTTGTCTTAAAAATGTCTTGGCTTAGTGTAATAAGTAATGTTGAAAAGAATTAAGTGTCCATATCTAAGAATGCCTGAGGGTGGAATGGAGGAGTGGTATTAGTCAGCTATTGTCACAATAATGCTACATAACAAATAACCACAAAATCTCAATGGCATATAACAATAAGCTTTTATTTCCACACTCACTAGCATGCAGGTCAGCTGGGGCAGGTCTGCTTCAGGCTACTGATCTGCTGGTCACTGGAGCTCAGCTGTCTATGGTGTAGGTAGCGAGTCTGGCTTCAAGGAGAGGACACTTTCAGGTTTCCTCTGCCTGCTTTACAACTTCCTTGAACTAGTGGTTCTCTGAGACATTTTCTATTCCTGGAGAAAGGCAAGGGCCCAGGAGAGTAAACCCAGCCACACAAGCACATTTCAAGCCTTTACTCAAGTCACATCCACTAGTCCAATGGTCAAAGCAAGCCTCAGGGCAAAGCCAAAAGTCAAATGACAGGGAAGTGAGTACCTTTCACTCATGTGGCAGAGAAAGGGTGTGGGTGTAAAACCCAAGAGGTGGAGCAGAGGCCAGGCCACCTTTTGAAAGAGTTGCAAAGTGCGAGTCTCTGAAAGTTTCTAACTGAAGCTTCCATTTTCTTATCTGTAAATTTAAGCTGCTCTAACCTGGTGGCTCAGACAGTAAGGAAACTGCAGTGCAGGAGAACCAAGTTTGATCCCTGGGTCAGGAAGATCGCTTGGAGAAGGAAATGGCACCCATTCAGTATTCTAGCCTGGAGACTTCCATGAACAGAGGAGCCTGGGGGGCTGTAGTCCATAGGCTTGCAAAAGGGTCAGACACAACTTAGCAAGTGAACAATAACAATAGCAAGCAAGAGGCTGGAGCCTGGATTTCCAAAAAGGAGGCAAAGGTAGAGAAAGTCTGGGAGCCCAGGGATAATGTGGGGGTATTCAGAGCTCTGTGAACCACTATGGATCCTACAGTGACAAGGCTGATGGAGCTTCCATGTTGGATGGAATCTGGGGCCCTGCGAGCCACTGGGGTCCACCAAGCTTCCCTTTGGATCTACTGATCTTTCTTCTGCCTTTTCCAGTTTTACCTACAAGTTTGTAAACTAGACCATGAACTCCAAAGGGCCAGGAATTCCTCTTATTTGTGTTTGGAACCACCACTCCCTTCCTTCCTCTCTCCTCGCTGACCCTGTCACACCAGCCACAAATCTTTGGGCATAATTGTTGTTTGCTGTTCAGCAGCTGATTCCTGTCTGATTCTTTGTGACTCCATGAACTGTAGCCCACAGGCTCCTCTGTCCTCCACTATCTCCCAGGGTTTGCTCAAATTCATGTCCATGTGTATAGCAGGTCTTCTATATTTGCTGAATTAAATATTGTGTCAACCTGAGGAGAATTCTCCACTAGGGTTATTGTCAGTGATGAATTGCCAAAGCTCATTTCTCTCCTTCCTGGAGTACCTTGGATATCAAGTCACAGAACAAACCCACTTGCATATTCCCATGCTGAAACACACACACACACACTCATTTACAGTTTAATCATTCTATTTATCCTCTGGGTTACTGGCACTGGGGGTGAGGAAAATGTGAAAAAGAAAGAATGAAAAAAAAACCTCATTTTAAACATTGCAGCTAATTCCATTAATTATGTTGTGATGCAATTAAGCATTTCATTTCAGAGCTATTAAAGCTTAAATTATTTATTAATAATTACAAATCATTACCTGATAGTGTTCACTCTGCGGAACAGGTGATGAATAATTTATCAGCTTTGACATGGCTCCCTCCTCATAGCCCTCTTTAGATGGTATCTATATTTGTACATGTCAGCCTGCCAATATATGTGCCTGTTTATGTGAACCAACCTGTTCCTTCTCTTTAAACAGGATCTTCCTGAATCCTGAATATGTCGTTTAAAACTTTTCACTCTTAAAGTTTTATAGCATAGATTGTAGGTGAGATATAAATAACGATGATATTGAGAAGATAAAAAGTGCATTTTCTTCTCTCAGCTGAGATGGACTTCAGCTCTGAGTAAATTAGAAATACATTTATTCATTACAGAAGTTTTCTCCCTCCCCTCTCCTCTATTTCAGGAGCTTTAATAATTATTATTATTGTATTGTTACTATATATGTTATTACTGTGTACAATCATGAGCACAAATTAATACTTTGCTTTAAAACCTGTTGAAAGGTTTTTTATCAAAATTAAAACAAAATTATTAACATTCAAGTGTATGAAAGAATTTCATGAGGAATCAATGACAGCAGCAATTGACAAATGATAACTGATATTACAGTGAGAAAAAACCAAAGTCAAGTTATTGCTGAGCCTATCCAACCAATTTTAGCATCATCTAGAGTGGTTCACCCTAATGTCATATCTGTGAAGAATTCTAAGTGATGTCGCTAATTACCCACATTGAAAACCATTCAAGCTATATAGATAGATACGTGCATAGATAGATACACACCAAGAGAGCACAGTCACACATGACTGATTAGATCACATACTATCTATATGGATATAAGTGAACAATGCTCTGTTTTAAGATTTTAGCATAAAGAGCATGTCTTTACTCAATGCATACTTTCTGAGTATCTAAGTTATGCCAGCACAATGCTGAGACAAGAGGTTTTGGCAGATTTAAAACACAATTTCTAATAGCTTTATAACATGCTAGTTTTCAGCTGATCTTCCATTGTTTCTCTATCTTCTGAATTTCCCAGGAATGAGATTAGCTTTCCATTCTAAACAAGATTGATTTTTGTGACAAAATTGATTGTCAAAAGTTGATTTTTGTCACAAAAATCAATCCATTTACCATGGCATGTCCTCTGCCTCAGCCTGTGTAGACCTGCCTTTATCTCTTCAGGGCAGAGTCAATGCTGTGAGTATGTTGTGGATGGATTCAGTATCTTGAGATGTGCCAGCCCTTTTCCAGCTTAATCTTCCAAAACTCATATTTTAGGCATATATCTAAAGCCTCTTACTCAAGGCTTCTAGAAATTTTCTCTTGCCCAGGGCTCTAGAACTATAGATATCATATGGATAGAAATCAGCAGAGAAAACCAAGTTTCAGGAACAGCCCTGCATTGTGATAATACTTATATAAAATTTTTGAAATGTGAAACCTTGTATTCAGCAGATTTGACCTGCCAGCTGTGGTTTGTTGAAGCCTAGCCCTGTGAAAATAGATTCTAGAGGGAGACTGAAAGACAAGAGTTGAGGATTTCTCAGTGACCTTGAATCTATTCTCATCTTCCATGTGGTCCAAGCTCTGGAACCTCTACACATAAACTGTATGGTGATTCATTACCAATGAGGACACTTAATTTCCTTGACTGCCACAACAGCAACTATCTGTTTTTCTTCCTTTTCAAATAGTTTAGTCTGTTTCACCAGAATTTTGACTGAACTGTCAGCTATGTATAACCTGTTCTTCTTATTGGTACACATTTTCCTCCTGAACGTTATACAAATTAACAACTACTTTCAACAGCATAAATATATATCATTTTAGTTTCCATGGGGCTACATCAACTGAGAACACAATCCTGGGAAGTTGGTCACAGTGATGGTGTTCACCGGTTTATAGACTTTTATGGCGAAAATGCTGGAGAAGCAGCCCTACAAATGTTGCTTTTTATGTTTAGGGGACGCTGAGATTGTCTACGCTGAGATTGTCTAACAGTGGCCTCTGAGTAAATATTGTAATTTCCCATTTGGCTGCGGGGTCACCTCCTGTTTTGTTTTCTCACTCATGTTTGGTGATACAACCTTTCATTTTACTGGAGCCCTTACATCTCTCTCTGTGAGACCTTGGCTCTAGACCACAAGGAGCAGAAAGGAAAGATAATATGAGTGACACCAGACAGGGCTACTTTTGAAATCTTCCTTCCCTCAAACTTCTAGGCAAGTTTCCAGGATGTGGTAGGTAAACCCTAAGGTCTGACCAGGGTCACAGCAGAAGGCAAATGATGTATTCAAACAAGAGAGAGTTTAATACGGGGACTATGTACAAAGATGTGGCAGGGTTCAGGAACCCACAAAGAACATTACAAAGTTTCCAGGACTGGCCACCACACTGTGGGTTTAAGGACAGGGACAGAGGGCTTACTGAGACCTGGAGAGGGTAGTTCTACAGACAGGGCTGCCAGGCAAGAGCTCTGATCCTACAAAGAGGATGCAACCAGCTCATGACAACTCAACAAGGAGGAAACCGGAGCCCCTCTATCCTAAACCTCTGCGAGTACCTCCTTTTGGCCCAAATCCAAATGGAAGCCAGGAAACAAGTGAGAAAGTTGTTGCGGTTTCTATACATCAGCCTCCGAGAACTCGGAGCTGTTAGATCAGGGCACAGCATAGATCTGGAGGGTCAATCAGAAAGGTCCAATTCACCCTCTCTCAATTTTCCTATAGAGTGACTTATTTTCTTGTCTTTTATACCATCTGGAAGGTTAGGAAATTTCTTAACCTTGTTTTCTGCCTTTGGGACTAAACACTGCCCCCTTTATTTACCTTTCCTGGAAAAGGCTCATCAGAAATGTATTTCAGAGTAATAGCACTAAACGGATTCTCAAATCCTGATTCTACCACTTCCTGGCTAGGTGCTTAAGCAAATGATTTAAAAAGTTTCTCTGCCTCAGTTTTCTTATTTACAAAGTGATGGTGATAATAGTACCTACCTCGGGAGGTCACTGGTGACATGTAAAGTACTAGGAAAGGTGCCTGGCACATAACAGGTGCTTATAGATGCAGGCTGCTGTTGTTTAGTCTCTAAGTCATGTCCATCTCTTTTGTGCCCTATGGGCTGTGGCCCGCCATGCTCCTCTGTCCATGGGGTTTTCCTGGCAAGAATACTGGAGTGGGTTGCCATTTCCTTCTCCAAGAATCTTCCCAAACCAGGTATCAAACTCATGTCTCCTGCATCAGCAGGCGGTTTCTCTAGTGCTGAGCCTCCTGGGAAGCCCATAGGTGCAGATTAGCTACTTTTTAAACAGACCCTGGCTGATAGTACAGATTGTTGTTTAGACATTCACAATATCATAGTAACAAGCCTTGGGTTGAGGTTTGAGACCCTTGATCTATGTATTACATACTACAATTAACATGTAGATATTATGACTGTGATACTCTGGTTTCATTCCTAATACTTTCTGACCTGAGGCTTTTGTAAAATCTCTTTCTGGAGAAACTAAGGGAACTGTCCCCTTGAACTGCAAGGAGATCAAACCAGTCGATCCTAAAGGAAACCATCCCTGAATATTCTTTGCAAGGACTGGTACTGAAACTGAAGATCCAATACTTGGGCCACCTGATGTGAAGAGCCGACTCACTGGAAAAGACCCTGATGCTGGAAAGATTGAAGCAAGAGAAGAAGGAGAGAAAGAGGATGAGATGCTTGGATGGCATCACTGATTCAATGATCATGAATTTGAGCAAACTCTGGGAGATAGTGAAGGATAGAGAAGCCTCGCATGCTACAGTCCATGGGGTCACAAAGAGTCAGACAAGACTTAGTGACTGAACAAGAGAACTGTCTCTGGTCTGACTTTGTTTCAATCTTCTCCTTTGCTTTATTGTTCAGTCTCAGTTCATGTCCTGTGTTAATTCATGACTTCCTTGAATTAGGGCCTATTTCCAAAGATCTCTGTATTCCAATTCCAGACAACTTCTATAATGATCTGTGCAAAACAGGTGTGTTTTGAGTCTCTGAGACATTCTTCTCCAGCTTCCAGTTGGCAGCACTAGATTAGTCCATTTCTCTCACCTTGAGGTACTTGGAATGATGCATTGGTTATCTGTTGCTCTGTAACAAATTTCCACAAAATGCAAAGGCTTAAAGCAATATGTATGTATTATGTTATGGCTCCTGAAGGTCAGAAATCCAGGCATGACTTAACTGGACACCTCTGCTCTGTGTCTCTTTCAGACTACAATCAAAGTACTGGCTTATGAAGGCTTGACTGGAGGAAAATGCTCTTTCAACCTCACTCCTGTGACTGTCGGTAGGCTCAGGTTTGTTGGCCAAAGATATCAGTTCCTTGCTCACAACATAGTGTCTGTCTTCACTCAGAGCAAATGAGTGCATGAGCCAGAGCGGAGCACGCAAGATAGAAAATATAGTCTTTTTTGTAACCTAATCTCAGAAATGAACCCATCTCCTCTGCTGCATTCTACTTACTTGAAGAGACTTTCTAGCTCCAGCCCACACTCGGGAAGAGGCTTTACTTAAGAGTGTGACTACCAGGAAGTTAGGGTCACTGGAGACCCTCTTAGAGGTTGCCCACCACAAGTGGCAGGATTGAAATGAAAATTAACCTTTTCTGGAAAAGATTGAGGGCCGGAGAAGAAGAGGGCAACAGAGGATGAGATGGTTGGATGGCATCCTGCCTCAATCAATGGACATGAACTTGAGCAAACTCCAGGAGATAGTGAAGGACAGGGAAGCCTGGCATGCTGCAGTTCATAGAGCCATAAAGAGACGGACATGACTTAGCAACTGAACGACAGCAATCACAAGTGGCGTAAAGTTTCATATAGGCTTCCATGGCTTTTGGTGGGACGAGGGCCCCTTTCAATTTAGTTCCACTGGAAAGAATCCCCTAACTATTGAAAAACAGTTTCTCCATGAATACCTTCTATTTTGCATGAAACAATGCAAAATTGTTTTTCAACCACCTGTAGACTGCAATACCTGGGGTTCTGTTGTTTAACCTTTTCATATATTACGTGAGAAAATCACAACTATCAATGTTGGCTTTTGTCAATATTGGAAATTTCAACTGCTACTAACACTTCATTTACCACTTCTTAACCTTTCAGAGGACAACTCTGAAAATCTTCCACTATATCTCCAAGCTCACATTTCACCTTGGACTTTACCTTTCAAAGGTCCTGTCAGAACTTCAAAGTGGCAAGCTAAAACAGAAATTTTCAAACTTTCTCTTGTTTTTAAGCAACGGCATTACCATTTCCAGATCCATTCCAGTTGAAGTCTAAAGTGATGGTCAAACTGTTCCTTTCCTCTGCTGCCCATATTTAACTGGTTGTCAAATTGTATTGTACCATATTACTCTGATTTGAGGAGAAGAGTAGTATGGTAGAAATTATATGAGCTTTAGAAATTGGGGAGATTGGATTAAAATCCTGAATCCATCAATGATTTACTTCACCATTTAAGTGTGAAAGAAAGGTAAGACTAAGGTGGGGACTATTACCGAACAGACAGTTGGAAAAGCTTTGAATCCCAGTCTAAGTGAGAACTTATTTGTGTATTAGGGAAGCCTGGCCTGCTGCAGCCCATGGATTTTCAAAGAACTGGATAGGACTTCGGGACTGAAAAACAACAAGAGAATCATTAAAATATCTTTAAGAAAAGAAGTGAATTTAGAAAGCTATCTCTGGCACAGTTTTTCCCTCCCTCCCTTCCTTTTTTTCAACGTTTTTTCCTTCTTCCTCCATGCTTCCGTCTTACCTACCTTGCTTTCCTTCCTCCTTCTTTTTTTCTCTTCTTCCTTCCTATCTGTGGATTAGGAAGAGCAAAGGAAGCTTTCCCTGACTGATCTCCCCCAAGAATTAGCTTCCTCATCAGAGTCACCATAGTGCTTCTGGTTCCTCAGCCTGAGCACTCAAGCTGCTTCCAGGATAAGACAAGACAGTCTTGTCTCATCTCATCTATGGACTTGGGGCCCCCAAGAAAGGAAAGGACTCTGTTATTAAGTGTTGTTGCATTACTCATGGTATTTATCACAAGGCGTTGTGCATCATAGATGCCCCACTGCTGCTGCTGCTGCTAAGCGGCATCAGTCGTGACCGACTCTGTGCGACCCCCTGGACTGCAGCCCACCAGGCTCCCCCGTCCCTGGATTCTCCAGGCAAGAACACTGGAGTGGGTGACCATTTCCTTCTCCAATGCCTGAAAGAGAAAAGTGAAAGTGAAGTCGCTCAGTTATGTCCGACTCTTCATGACTCCATGGACTGCAGCCTACCAGGCTCCTCTGCCCATGGAATTTTCCAGGCAAGAGTATTGGAGTGGGTTGCCATTGCCTTCTCCTGAGATGCTCCACTAATTACTGCTAAATTAATTAAGAGAAGCCAAAAGTTGAGGGGAAAATCCAGAGACACTGGATTTTTGAAGGTCTGTGTAGTGGGTGACTTTTGAATGACCCCAGTGATCCTTACCTCCTGATATCCAAGGCTTATGTAAGTGAGGACCTGGTGACTCAGTTCTACCAAACAGAATACAGAAACATCATATCTGATATAGGTGACAAAATAATCACAGCTTCTTTCTTGAGGAACCTCTCTTCTAGATTGCACAACTCAAGGAAGAACCCTTTAAGAGAGGTACCAAGGTCAACCCACATATCCATGACCTCATAAGTAACCTTGGAAGCAGATTCCCTACACCCTGTTAGCCTTGGATGAGTCAAGGCATCTACCAAGAGCTTCATTACAACCTTAGTCTCTTAAGAGAGAGTGGGCTAGAGGCACTCAACAAAACACACCAGATTCCTGACCTATGGAACCTGTGAGATGACAAATGTTTGCTGGTTTAAGCTGCTAAATTTAGGGGTAGTTTGTTACACAGCCACTCATCCTCGTTCCCATTGCAAATTCTCTTACTATCAGCCTGTACATGTTCTAAGTATTTTGCTGGGCCTTTGGGCATGAGGATTGTGGGAGAGGTGGAGAGAAGAGTTGTAACCAAGCAGGACCCTATGGGGCTTTCCCAGGACAGACCCAGCCCCCAGGTCCTCTGCTTTAGCTCGTCTCTGAACTACCTGTGCAATAGTATATCTGATGAACATTTCCTGAGTTGTTTTTCAGATAATAAAACCACCACCAAATGGAAGAAATTAACTACTTGATGATCATGAACACATAGCTCCCAGACCTTCTGGAGCCTAAAGATTGATAATATTACCCTCTGTGACACCACCCTGTTATCTCACCATCAACCAAACAGAGAATTGTTCACAAGCTGATCACATACCCTGGGACACCCCTTCATCACCTTGCCTTTAAAAATGTCTTGCTGAAACCCATCAAGAAGTTCAGGAATTTTGAGAACTAGCTATTGGATTCCTTGCTTGGCTCCCTGTAATAAATACTGCACTTACCTTCACCATAACCCAGTAGACTGGTTTTACTGTGTGGGACAAGCAGACACATATTTGGATTGGTAACAAGAGGCTTTTGTGGTGCAATCAAGCAGCTTCCCAGCGGTGGCGTTGGGGGTTTGGGGTGAGGGTGGAAAGTAGGTGTCAGCAGCTGATAGCAAAAGTTAACAGTAGCTCAATCAGACCACAAGCTCCCTGCAGCTCCATCACCCAGAAAAGGTAATAGTTGGGAATTTTGTATATGCACTGGTGCTGTGTCCTTTGTGACTTGCGCCCTCCCGTGGGCTGTTCTCAAGAAACATCTGACCTAATTTTACTTGGAAGCAAGTGCATTTGTGAGAATTGTTTAAAGCCACCCCCACCTTGAATGACGGCCTGCTGACTGTTTTCTCCTTGTACTGGTGCTCTTCTTCAGCCTGTGTTTGCATCTGTAATGACAGATGTGGCCTTCCTGGGCATGTGTGTTGTAAACTGAGTGCCTGAGAAATACCTAAGAAAAACAGACCTGACTGTAGGCAAAGAAAAAGACGGTGAAGGTGGATAATGTAGAATGCTCATGTCTTCATCTGGCTTAGCTATTTAGTAGAATCTAGCCTGCCAGGTGACCCAGTCCCACGAGTGGCAGATGTACATGCCAACTCCAAGCTCCCCCGTGGGGCTGTCAGTCCCCTGGGAAGCAGCTCGCTCCATTAGCTAATGGGAGTGCCAAAGGAAGCAAAACACCCATTATGCAGGCTCTCCTAGGGCACTGATCTTTCTTGCAGAAGCTGCTGCAGGCTGGCAGGCCTGGAAGGAGTTGGGGAGAGCTGAGGAAGGCCTGGTTCCTGCAAAGAGGGCCCTTCCATGATGCCATGCCTTTGTAACTTGGCAAACAGAATTTGATGCTGTTTGAATTTGCAAACTAATGATAAGAAATAATTGCTAAATAGCTCAATAACTGACAGGAAATTGCCCTTGTTTCTCCATAACAATGCAGCAGGAAGATTCAATTAGGGCTACTGTAGTTTTTTTTTTTTTAATGTTTGTTTACATGATTCATTTCCAACAATGACAATAGATGGGAGAGATAGGAGGATTGGGGAAAGGAGGGGGGCTGGAAGGGCTTAAAATCCTCCCAGTTTGCAAATGTCTACTGAGGCAGGGGAAGGAACAAAGATAAAGTATTGGTCAGATCTCTCCATTCAGGCTTGAATGGACATGGGAATGGACCTTCCCTGTGTAAAGGAGAGATGAGTCTGGAGGTGACCTCTGATCAGACAGCTTGATAAGAGTAAGTGAACATCAATTGGAAACCAATAAGAGGTCACCTGACCCCATCCCATCCCACTCCTCCCAAGTTGCTGTAGATGGGTGCTCAGAGCTGATGGGAAGTGTCCATGGGTGCTCGGTCACCAAGAGTCATCTGGGGCTGAATCTTCTTCAAAGTTTGCCCCAGCCCCTCTAATACTGCATCTTTTGCAGATTTGAGTTCTCTGCTCCCCAGAATCAAATCTTGGTCCTGGGTTTCATTCTCAGGGTCCTAGACCTAACTATGATTTTTGTTACATCCAAGGATATTTGCAATTTGAAAAAAGGTTCTTAAGAACCAGAAACACTTTAAAGCTGAAAGGAATGAACCTCATATGATGGAATTACTAATAGTGCTGGGGAGTTCATTTAGCATAAGGAGTCCAGCAGGGGTTCCCTTAAAGGTTCATCCTGAGTCACTAGCTTTTCTGTCTCACTGAGATGAAGAACAGTGAATCAGGGGCTCAGGAAGAAGAGGAAGAATTCTAGAAAACACTGCAAAAGACACATGTGTGAGTCTGCTCAACATCTCTGAGATGGACTCTCAGTGTGGCTTAGACAGACTTGAAACCAGGTCCAGACACTACCACTTACTGACTGTGTGTTTTGGACATGAAAATCAGCCTCTTAGTGCCTCCAGTTTCCACATCTATAAGATGGGAGTAACTGTGGCAAAGATTCAGGAAGATCTAATATGTGTGGCTATGTTTAGGAACTTTCAGGACAACACCTAACTCAGTCAGAAGCTCTTGATAAGGGTTAGAAACCTGTTCACCAGATGTGGGGCTGCTCTGTCCTCAACTTCCCCAGAACATTTATCATCTAAGTTGCCAGTGTAGCAATGTAAGGGCTTTGGGGCCAGAGGTATTAGGGGAAGCAGACTGACTGAAACCACCCACCCTGGCCAGGCACCATAGTAACCATTTGCATGAGTTATTTTATGACAGGAGGTCCTGGTAAGGAATACGGAACTAATAAGCCACCACCAAGCAGAAGAGTGCAGGAAAGGTCAAAAGGTGACACCACATGTCTGACCACCTCCCAGAATCCTCCTCACTGGCATCCATCTTGGCTGAACAAGGCATGCCCACCAGGAAGACTCTGAGTCAGAATGATTGGCTAAAGACCACCCAGAAACTACTCCTATCATAAAACTAGACGTAAAACTCAAGACTGCAAGCCAAGTAGCAGAGCTGTTCTCCTGGGTTCTCTTACACTACTGCTCTCCACCTGGGTGCCCTTTCCTAATAAAATCTCTTGCTTTGTTAACACATGTGTCTCCTCAGACAATTCATTTCTGATTGTTAAACAACAGCCCAGTTTCGGGCCCTGGAAGGGATTCCCCTTCCTGCAACAGAAAGACAAGGGCTTGAATCTCAGCCCAACCTCTACCACTCAATATCCAAGATTATGTACCCTTATAAATCAGTCAACTCTTTAAGGGAAAAATTATCCACTTAAGTTAGAATTTCCCCAAAATCTCTATTGTGAGTTACCTTAATATTCGAAGCACAGGAGAGAAATCGGTAGGCAGTGTAGGCTGGGTAGGGAGATAAGGTATTTAGGATGAATGTGTGTGTGTGTGCACGCTCAGCGGCTCAGTCAGGTTCAGCTCTCTGTGGCTCCATGGACTGTAGGCTGCCAAGGTTCTCTGTCCGTGAAATTTTCCAGGCAAGAATTTAGGGTGAATAGCTACTCAAAATCACTTTCTAGTTCCCTGAAAGCCAGGTGGCAGGAGCCTACCTCAGCCTCATGGTAGGTATAATCTCAGGGGTATCTCTCAACACAAGCCAAGCCCACAGGCTCCAAAGAAATGGTAGCCAGGAGAGAATCTACAGCAAATATTGTCATCTTAAACACAGTCAGCTTCCCTAGGTGATCCAAAGCACATTTTTCCCCCTTATAAATAAATCCAGGGAACCCAGCTGAGCCTGGGTTTCAGTCCCTTGTTACTTAGAGAAGCAAATTTGCATTGCAATTTATTGTTTCATATTGCAAGAGTTTTTAGAGCAGAAAGTTGAGCTTTTATCTGCACATTCACATTCTTGTGAGATCCAATCCATTCTCTCTTTCTACGTTTTTCCTGTCCCTCCCCCTTCATCCTTTCTTCACTCTCCCCAACAGCAGAGAGTTTAAGTCTAAGGGTGGGGGGGCTTTGTTTTTCTTTCTTTTTGGAATTGTTTTTTAAAAAATTTAACTGACTTTAACTTTTTAATTGAAGTATGACTGACATACAGTATTAAATTAGTTTCTGGGGTACAAAATAATGATCTGACATTTATATACACTATGAAATGATCAGCATGATAAGTCTAGTTCCAATCTGTCACCATACAAAGCTAAAACAATGTTATTAACCATATTCCCCATGCTGTACATTACATCTCCATGTACTTAGCTATTTTATCACTGGAAGTTTGTACCTCTTAATCCTTTTCAATCCATTTTGCTCACTCTGTAACCACTCTCCCTTCTGGAAACCACCGGTCTGTTTTCTGTATCTGTGAGTTTGTTTCTGTTTTATTATGTTTTTTTGTGGTTTTAGATCTTATATATAAGTGAAATCATGCAGTACTTTTCTTTCCCTGTCTGATTTATTTTCAGTTCAGTTCAGTCACTCAGTCATGTCCAAGTCTTTGCGACCCTGTGGACTGCAGCACTCAAGGCTTCCCTGTCTATCATCAACTCCCAGAGCTTACTCAAACTCATGTCTATCGAGTTGGTGATACTATCCAACCATCTCATCCTCTGTTGTCTCCTTTTCCTCCTGCCTGAAAAGTAAGCTCTTCACATCAGGTGGCCAAGGTATTGGAGTTTCAGCTTCAGCATCAGTCCTTCCAATGAATATTCAGGGCTGATCTTTAGGATGGACTAGTTGTATCTCCTTGCAGTCCAAGGGACTCTCAAGAGTCTTCTCCAACACCACAGTTCAAAAGCATCAATTCTTTGGCATGCAGCTTTCTTTATAGTCCAACACTCACATCCATACATGACTACTGGGAAAACATAGCTTTGGCTAGATGGACCTTTGTTGGCAAAGTAATGTCTCTGCTTTTTAATATACTATCTAGGTTTGTCATAGCTTTTCTTTCAAGGAGCAAGTGTCTTCTAATTTCATGGCTGCAGTCACCTCTGCAGTGATTTTGAAGACCCAAAAAATAACATCTGTCACTATTTCCATTGTTTCCTATCTATTTGCCATGAAGTGATGGGACCAGATGCCATGATCTTCATTTTCTGAATGTTGAGTTTTAAGCCAACTTTTTCACTTTCATCTATTTTATTTTACTTAGCATAATACCCTTAAGGTCCACCTATTGTTGTAAATGGTAAGAGTTCATTCTTTTTAATGGCTGGGTAGTATTCCGTTGTATAAATATATCACATTTTCTTTATCCATTCATCTATCAATGAACACTTAGATTGTTTCCACATCTTAGCTATTGTGAAAAATGCAATGAACCTAAGAGTGCAAGATGGTCCAGACTTTATTCAGTAATTCATGAATTGGGCAGCATCCCACCTAGCACACAGAAAGGATCTCCAAGGAGCTGTACAAAATGAAAGAATTGTAAGCAGAAGGGAGAGGAACAAGAAAGCTATATCCGCAAAAAGTCAGTTGGTTGTGACAAGGTCACCTTCCTTAAGGGTATGGCAAGTTTCTGTCAAGCAGAAGGCCCCACTAGGGTTGACCAAGTCATTCGTGATGACTCACTTGAAGATTCCATTCTTAAGAAGTTCTTGATCATAGCCTCGTTTATACTCTCCTAGGCAAGGGAGTTGCTAAAAGGAAACAAATCCTGAATCATGAATTCCTCCTGGTAGGTGCCTTCTAACTCAACGAATGCAGGAGAGCTGACCAAAGATGTGTCTCAGTTTGACTGTGGACAGTTAGAGTCACACTTATTGATGGATGACCTAAAAGGCATTGCCTTGTTATGCACCAGCCATCTCAGCATTCATAGACCCAAGCAGAATAAGTGCCCCCTCAGACAAAGATTAAAACCTGCTAGGGGACAAATGACACTAAGGTGGCACTATTCATGGATTTATTTGCACTATTCAACAATTCATTTGTTGTATTTGCCTGTTCAGGCCAGAGGTCACTTGGCTTTTCAGTGCATTTGGGAAGTAAATCTCTTAGTCTGAAATAAAAGTTGTTCTAAATTTCTTGCAAAAAAAGGTGCTACTGATGAGATCTCTGTGTGACTGGTGGCAGATCTCCTTTAGATAATCGGATAATTATAAGAGCATTCAGTTCAGTGAAGTTCAGTTCAGTTTCTCAGTCATGTCCACCTCTTTGTGGCCCTATGGACCACAGCACACCAGGCCTCCCTGTCCATCACCAATTCCTGGAGTTTACTCAAACTCACCTTCATTGAGTTGGTGATGCCATCCAACCATCTCATCCTCTGTCATCCCCTTCTCCTCCTGCCTTCAATCTTTCCCTGCATCAGGGTTTTTTCAAATGAGTCAGTTCTTTGCATCAGGTGGCCAAAGTATTGGAGTTTCAGCTTCAACATCAGTCCCTCCAATGGATATTCAGGACTGATTTCCTTTAGGATGGACTGGTTGGATCTCCTTGCAGTCTAAAGGACTCTCAAGAGTCTTCTCCAACACCACAGTTTAAAAGCATCTATTTTTTGACGCTCAGCTTTCTTTATAGTCTAACTCTCACAACCATACATAACTCCTGGAAAAACCATAGCCTTGACTAGATGGACTTTTGTTGGCAAGATAATATGCTGCCTAGGTTGGTCATAACTTTTCTTCCAAGGAGAAAGTGTCTTTTAATTTCATGGCTGCAGTCACCGTCTGCAGTGGTCTTGGAGCCCCCACCCCACCAAATAAAGTCTGTCACTGTTTCCATTGTTTCTCCATCTATTTGCCATGAAGTGATGGGACCAGATAACATTATTAGTTTTCTGAAAGCTGAGTTTTAAGCCAACTTTTTCACTCTCCTCTTTCACTTTTATCAAGAGGTTATTTTTTTTTTTTTTTTTTCAGTTCTTCTTCACTTTCTGCCATAAGGGTGGTGTCATCTGCATATGTAAGGTTATTGATATTTCTCCAAGCAATCTTGATTCCAGCTTGTGCTTCTTCCAGCCCAGCGTTTCTCATTATGTGCTCTGAATATGAGTTAAATAAGCAGGGTGACAATATACAGCCTTGATGAACTCCTTTCCTGATTTGGAACCAGTCTGTTGTTTCATGTCCAGTTTTAACTGTTGCTTCCTGACCTGCATACAAATTTCTCAAGAGGCAGATCAGGTGGTCTGGTATTCCCATCTCTTGAATTTTCCACAGTTTGTTGTGGTCTACACAATCAAAGGCTTTGGCATAGTCAATAAAGCAGAAGTAGATGTTTTTCTGGAACTCTCTTGCTTTTTCCATGATCCAGTGGATGTTGGCAATTTGATCTCTGGTTCCTCTGCCTTTTCTAAACCACCTTGGACATCTGCAAGTTCATGGTTCATGTACTGTTGAAGACTGGCTTGGAGAATTTTGAGCATTACTTTACTAACTAGTGTGTGAGATGAGTGCAATTGTGTGATAGTTTGAGCATTCTTGGGCATTGCCTTTCTTTGGGATTGGAATGAAAACTGACGTTTTCCAGTCCCGTGGCCACTGCTGAGTTTTCCAAATTTGCTAGCATGTTGAGTGCAGCACTTTCACAGCATCATCTTTCAGGATTTGAAACAGCTCAACTGGAATTCCATCACCTCCACTAGCTTTGTTCATAGTGATGTTTCCTAAGACCCACTTGATTTCTCATTCCAGGATGTCTGAATCTAAGTGAGTGATCATACCTTTGTGATTATCTGGGTCATGAAGATCTTTTTGTACAGTTCTTCTGTGTATTCTTGCCACCTCTTCTTAATATCTCTTTCTTCTGTTAGGGCCATACCATTTCTGTCCTTTATTGTGCCCATCTTGGCATGAAATATTCCCTTGCTATCTCTAATTTTCTTGAAGAGATCTCTGCTGCTGCTAAGTTGCTTCAGTCGGTCCAACTCTGTGCAACCCCAGAGATGGCAGCCCACCAGGCTCCCCTGTCCATGGGATTCTCCAGGCAAGAACACTGGAGTGGGTTGCCATTTCCTTCTCAAATGCATGAAAGTGAAAAGTGAAAGTGGAGTCATGTCTGACTCTTCGTGACCCCATGGACTGCAGCCCACCAGGCTCCTCCATCCATTGGATTCTCCAGGCAAAAGCACTGGAGTGGGTTGCCATTTCCTTCTCCAGAAGAGATCTTTAGTCTTTCCCATTTTATTGTTTTAGAGGATTAGTAGTGTAAATGTACCACAATTTGCATAGGCATTTGAGTCTAGTTGGTCATGTCCAGTTATAAAAAGAGAAGGATGGAAACAAGGCCGTGGATGTTCTGGCCATAAAAGCTGGCTCTGTAAGTGACTTCCGAGGAGGGTCAATTATAGTTTATGATGAGAGTGGGAATAAAATAAAAATTGGTCACAGGGAGAACCAGGGGGTCTTTAGATTCATGGACAGGTCGGAATTTTTGAGGACAGATCCAGCAGTCTGAAAATTTACCCCAGTTAGCAGTGGCCTGTGAGATATGGATGATGCTGTTATCTTTCAGAGTAATGCCAAAGGAGAAAAAGGTTTTCATTTTTAGTTAAAGTATGAAGTCTTGATCCAGTGCCTTGAGTAGAAGCAGTCTACCTTAAAGTAAATGCCTCTTCCTAGTTGATTTGATTTGGGAGTTTCCAGCATTTACACAGGATCAGATGTGTCTGGTGGACACTTCTTCAGCTAGGATATGTGTACCCAAGGCCCAATGCTGTTTAATTTCACAGCAGTGTCAGTGGTCAGGAGCACTTGGTAAGATACTTTCCATGAGTCTCACTTTTCCAAAACATCAGAGGAAAACTAACTATAAATGACAAAGACTTAAAAGTGGGTGAAGGTCTGATAAAATTTCATTGCAATGCAACTGACAAGGGAATTTTCTTATTTCTATGGCATACAACATTTTAAGATAATAACTAAAATTATGATGGATAACACTTACTGGGATATATCAGAACTGAAAAAGGTTTAACACCATTTATTTGACAATGCTTCATGTGATTTAACATAAGTCTAATCAGCATAGCAACTCTCTTTGATAAGGAGAGATAAGAAACCTTTTGCAATTTTCCAAGCATCCTCTGTAAAATCCCCAAAAATATTTTATTTAGAATTTGAATTGGAACACATTTGTCAAAAATATCTAAAGGTTTTAAAACACTTGGTCAAATAGGATCTTAGGGCTCTGTGAAATAGTACTTAGTTTATCCACTTAACCATAGTAACAATAAGGACTTCACAGGAAAATACAAAAAATTAAATACTTTTGAAACAAAGCAAATCAAAACAAACAAAACAACCCTTAGCTATTTTAAAGAAGACTCAATTGTTTTAAGAAATCAAAGACTTGATAAAGACAACTTGTAACATGGGAAATTATTTTGAAAAACATAGAGTCTTTGTTTCCCAAGCAGATTACTAACTAGTAAAGACAAACCTTTCATAATTCTTTATCAAGAGCAGATCAGTAGTCAAAGAAAAGCTTTTCTGTTTTTTTTTGGGGTGGGGGGTGTTGGGGGGAGATCTCACATGCTGCACCTCACAGCATGTGGGATCTTAGTTCCCTGACCAGGGAATGAGCCCATACCCTCTGCAGTGGAAATGCACAGTCTTACCCACTGGACTACCAGGGAAATCCAAAAGAATATATGTATATATTTTTGGCCTCACCAGGCAGAGTTCCCCAACCAACAGTTGAATCCAGGAAACAGCAGTGGAAGCCCTAAATCCTAACCACTAGGACACCAGGCAACTACCAGAAATCTTTGTTCTTTTAGCATATTAAAAAAAAAAAAATTAAATCCAGTTTTTACATAGGTACACTATTGGTATTAACATAAGCTTATTATTAAAAAGACTTAAAATAGCAACTCAATTTTAGCTACCTTGGCCATACTCTCTTCCCACTTTTTTTTTTTAATATTCTTTTAATTTTTTAATTCATTAATTCATGGCTGCACTTGTCTTTGTTGCAGCACACAGGTTTTCTCTAGTTGCAGTGAGCGAGCACTACTCTCTAGTTGTGATGAGGGTGATACCAGGCAGTTTCCTGGGCACAAAGTCTGTGTTCCTTATTTCCTTGATTATAGGAGACAGGCTTCATTCAGCCTCCATGACCATCCTAGAGTTCCAATGGGCAGATGCAAACAGTTGTTAATTAGGAAGGGGAGGGAATGGGATACTAAAGTAAAACAGTCAAGAGCAACCTTGGGGCAAGGTCCTATTTCCCCATCAAAGTATACACACAACATTTTTTATCTATTTTGCAGATACTGAAATCTCGTCCAGGTAAGAGAAGTTAATCATTAATAATGCTTGTGCTGCCCACAAACAGGGAGACCTCAGACCAATTGGATCTGCAGGCTGATGAGGCTGACTCCTAACGCCTCACCACCAGCCCATCAGAAGAAGGTCCATGAGCACATCATATTCTCTTTGAACAGCTTCTATAAAGCTTCTCACTATCTTCCTCAAGTTGGGACACATGGTTTTTTGAGGGTATGAGCCCACAGTGTCCCCCTTTGACTGGCAAAGCACTAAAGCTATTCTTCTCTACTTCACCCGGAACTCTGTCTCTGAGATTTAATTTGACACCAATGTATGGGAAAGCTTCGGGCGTCATGCGCACTTATGGCCGTGGCTTCTTTCACTGCAGAGCATAGTCTCTCGGGCCAATGGGCTTCAACAGCTGTAGCTCACAGGCTTAGCTATGCCATGGCATGTGGAATCTTAGTTTCTGCGCCAGGGAAGGAGACTGTGTTCTCTACATTGGCAGGTGGATTCTTAACCACTGGACCACCACTTCCCAACATTTTATACCATTTTGTCCTTTATTCTCCTCTTTTCAATCTTGAAATAACCATTTTTACTTTAAAATAAATTTATTTTCTTTTCTTAAAAAAATGTATCTCCATACCTCAGCCTAACCTCAGTTCAATTCAGTTCAGTTACTCACTCGTGTCCGACTCTTTGAGAACCCATGATCGCAGCACTCCAGGCCTTCCTGTCCATCACCAACTCCCGGAGTTCACTCAGACTCACGTCCATCGAGTCAGTACTGCCATCCAGCCATCTCACCCTCCGTTGTCCCCTTCTCCTCCTGCCCCTAATCCCTCCCAGCATCAGGGTCTTTTCCAATGAGTCAGCTCTTCACATGAGGTGGCCAAAGTACTGGAGCTTCAGCTTTAGCATCATTCCTTCCAAAGACATTCCAGGGTTGATCTCCCTCAGAATGGACTGGTTGGATCTCCTTGCAGTCAAGAGTCTTCTCCAACACCAAAGTTCAAAAGCATCAATTCTTCGGTGCTCAGCCTTCTTCACAGTCCAACTCTCACATCCATACATGACCACAGGAAAAACCATAGCCTTGACTAGATGGACCTTAGTAGGCAAAGTAATGTCTCTGCTTTTGAATATGCTATCTAGGTTGGTCATAACTTTTCTTCCAAGGAATAAGTGTCTTTTAATTTCATGGCTGCAATCACCATCTGCAGCCTAAACTAGACAGCATATTAAAAAGCAGAGACATTACTTTGCCAACAAAGGTCTGTCTAGTCAAGGCTATGGTTTTTCCAGTAGTCATGTTTGGATGTGAGAGTTGGACTATAAAGAAAGCTGAGTTCCGAAGAATTGATGTTTCTGAACTATGGTGTTGGAGAAGACTCTTGAGAGAGTCCCTTGGACTGCAAGGAGAGCCAACCAGTCCATCCTAAAGGAGATTAGTCCTGGATGTTCTTTGGAGGGACTGATGTTGAAGCTGAAATTCCAATACTTTGGCCACCTGGTGCAGAGAGTTGACTCATTTGAAAAGACCTTGATGCTGGGAAAGATTGAGGGCAGGAGGAGAAGGGGATGACAGAGGATGAGATGGTTGGATGGCATCACTGACACAATGGACATGGGTTTGTGTAGACTCCGGGAGTTGGAGATGGACAGGGAGGTCTGGAGTGCTGCGGTTCGTGGGGTCACAAAGAGTTGGACACAACTGAGCGACTGAACTGATACCTCAGCCAAAACCGCAATCATTTTCCTTGCATATAGAGTTGTTTCCCTAATTATTTTTAGTAGTTTTAATAGCACACACCAATTAGAGTTTTAACCCTTGAAGTGAAGTGAAAGTCACTTAGTCCTGTTGGACTCTTAGTGACCCTATGGACTGTAGCCTGTCAAGCTGCTCTGTCCATGGAATTCTCCCAGTAAGAACACGAGTGGGTTGCCATTTTCTATTCCAGGGGATCTTCCTGACCCAGGGACTGAACTTGGGTCTCCTGCATTGAAGGCAGTTTCTTTACCATCTGAGCCACAAGAGAAACCCCCCTTCAGTTCAGTTCATTTCAGTCACTCAGTCATGTCCGACTCTTTGTGACCCCATGAATCGCAGCACGCCAGGCCTCTCTGTCCATCACCAACTCCTGGAGTTCATTCAGACTCATGTCCATCGAATCAGTGATGCCATCCAGCCATCTCATCCTCCGTCATCCCCTTCTCCTCCTGTCCTCAATCCCTCTGTCCCACCATCAGAGTCTTTTCCAATGAGTCAACTCTGCGCATGAGGTGGCCAAAGTACTGGAGTTTCAGCTTTAGCATCATTCCTTCCAAAGAAATCCCAGGGCTGATCTCCTTCAGAATGGATTGATTGGATCTCCTTGCAGTCCAAGGTCTTCTCCAACACCACAGTTCAAACGCATCAATTCTTAGGCACTCAGCCTTCTTCACAGTCCAACTCTCACATCCATACATGACTACTGGAAAAACCATAGCCTTGACTAGACGGAACTTAGTCGGCAAAGTAATGTCTCTGCTTTTGAATATGCTATCTAGGTTGGTCATAACTTTTCTTCCAAGGAGTAAGCGCCTTTTAATTTCATGGCTGCAGTCACCATCTGCAGTGATTTGGGAATCCAGGGTTGATCTCCCTCAGAATGGACTGGTTGGATCTCCTTGCAGTCAAGAGTCTTCTCCAACACCAAAGTTCAAAAGCATCAATTCTTCGGTGCTCAGCCTTCTTCACAGTCCAACTCTCACATCCATACATGACCACAGGAAAAACCATAGCCTTGACTAGATGGACCTTAGTAGGCAAAGTAATGTCTCTGCTTTTGAATATGCTATCTAGGTTGGTCATAACTTTTCTTCCAAGGAATAAGTGTCTTTTAATTTCATGGCTGCAATCACCATCTGCAGCCTAAACTAGACAGCATATTAAAAAGCAGAGACATTACTTTGCCAACAAAGGTCTGTCTAGTCAAGGCTATGGTTTTTCCAGTAGTCATGTTTGGATGTGAGAGTTGGACTATAAAGAAAGCTGAGTTCCGAAGAATTGATGTTTCTGAACTATGGTGTTGGAGAAGACTCTTGAGAGAGTCCCTTGGACTGCAAGGAGAGCCAACCAGTCCATCCTAAAGGAGATTAGTCCTGGATGTTCTTTGGAGGGACTGATGTTGAAGCTGAAATTCCAATACTTTGGCCACCTGGTGCAGAGAGTTGACTCATTTGAAAAGACCTTGATGCTGGGAAAGATTGAGGGCAGGAGGAGAAGGGGATGACAGAGGATGAGATGGTTGGATGGCATCACTGACACAATGGACATGGGTTTGTGTAGACTCCGGGAGTTGGAGATGGACAGGGAGGTCTGGAGTGCTGCGGTTCGTGGGGTCACAAAGAGTTGGACACAACTGAGCGACTGAACTGATACCTCAGCCAAAACCGCAATCATTTTCCTTGCATATAGAGTTGTTTCCCTAATTATTTTTAGTAGTTTTAATAGCACACACCAATTAGAGTTTTAACCCTTGAAGTGAAGTGAAAGTCACTTAGTCCTGTTGGACTCTTAGTGACCCTATGGACTGTAGCCTGTCAAGCTGCTCTGTCCATGGAATTCTCCCAGTAAGAACACGAGTGGGTTGCCATTTTCTATTCCAGGGATCTTCCTGACCCAGGGACTGAACTTGGGTCTCCTGCATTGAAGGCAGTTTCTTTACCATCTGAGCCACAAGAGAAACCCCCCTTCAGTTCAGTTCATTTCAGTCACTCAGTCATGTCCGACTCTTTGTGACCCCATGAATCGCAGCACGCCAGGCCTCTCTGTCCATCACCAACTCCTGGAGTTCATTCAGACTCATGTCCATCGAGTCAGTGATGCCATCCAGCCATCTCATCCTCCGTCATCCCCTTCTCCTCCTGTCCTCAATCCCTCTGTCCCACCATCAGAGTCTTTTCCAATGAGTCAACTCTGCGCATGAGGTGGCCAAAGTACTGGAGTTTCAGCTTTAGCATCATTCCTTCCAAAGAAATCCCAGGGCTGATCTCCTTCAGAATGGATTGATTGGATCTCCTTGCAGTCCAAGGTCTTCTCCAACACCACAGTTCAAACGCATCAATTCTTAGGCACTCAGCCTTCTTCACAGTCCAACTCTCACATCCATACATGACTACTGGAAAAACCATAGCCTTGACTAGACGGAACTTAGTCGGCAAAGTAATGTCTCTGCTTTTGAATATGCTATCTAGGTTGGTCATAACTTTTCTTCCAAGGAGTAAGCGCCTTTTAATTTCATGGCTGCAGTCACCATCTGCAGTGATTTGGGAACCCCCCCAAAAAGAAAGCCTGACACTGTTTCCACTGTTTCCCCATCTATTTCCCATGAAGTGATGGGACCGGATGCCATGATCTTCGTTTTCTGAATGTTGAGCTTTAAGCCAACTTTTTCACTCTCCTCTTTCACTTTCATCAAGAGGCTTTTTAGTTCCTCTTCACTTTCTGCTATGAGGGTGGTGTCATCTGCATATCTGAGGTTATGGATATTTTAACCCTTAGAAGCCTCAATTTCTAGTGAAAACTAAGTTGTAGGCAATTGTGAGCTCTGTTACACCAGAGTCCTGGAGATTGCAAATATATAAGTGCATTTCATAATTTTTAGGAACATATACTTCTTTCATAGTAAATTGTTCCATATAGCACAGAAAAAAATTACTAACAGATACAAATATATTTACTGTTCCAGTAATTAGCCAAAAGTAGATAGACCTATGTTCAGTAATTAATATTTTGGTTGTTGTTGTTCAGTTGCCCAGTCATGTCTGACTCTTTGAGACTCCATATATTGCAGCAGGCCAGCCCTCCCTGTCCCTCACCATCTCTGAAGTTTGCCCCAGTTCATGTTCATTGCATTGGTGATGCCATCCAAGCATCTCATCCTCTGACGCCCTCTTCTTCTCTGCCCTCGATCTTTCCCAGCATTTGAGACTTTTCCAGTGAGTCGTCTGATTGCATCAGATGACCAAAATACTAGAGCTTTAGCTTCAGCATCAGTCCTTCCAGTGAGTATTCAAGACTGACCTCTCTTAAGATTGACTGGCTTGATCTTGCAGTCCAAGGGCCTTTCAGGAGTCTACTCCAGCACACATTGAAGGCATCAATTCTTTGGCATTCTGGTTTTTCACAGTCCAGCTCTCACAACCGTATGTGACTTCTGGGAACACTGTAGCCTTAACGATACAGACCTTTGTCAGCAGAGTAATGTCTCTGCTTTTCAACACACTGTCTAGGTTTGTCATTGCTTTCCTGCCACGAAGCAATCGTCTTCTGATTTCATGGCTGCAGTCACCATCCACAGAGATTTTGGAGCCCAAGAAGAGGAAATCTGTCACTCCTTCCATCTTTTCCCCTTCTATTTGCCATGAAGTGATGGGGCCAGATGCCATGATCCTAGTTGTTGTTTTTTTTAACATTTAGTCTTAACCTGGCTCTTTCACTCTCCTCCTTCACCCTCATCAAGAGGTGTTTTAGTTCCTCTTTGCTTTCTGCCATTAGAATGCTTTTCATACGCATATCTGAGGTTGTTGATGTTTCTCCTGCTATCTTGATTCCAGCTTATAACTCCTCCAGCCCAGCATTTTTCATGATGTGCTTAGCATATAGGTTAAACAAATAGAGTGACAGCAGACAGTCCTGTCATACTCCTTTCCAATCTTGAACCAATCAGTTGTTCCATAGAGGTGTCTCAGGAGACGGGTAAGATATAGTATTCCTGTCTCGCTAAGAACTTTCCACAGTTTGTCATGATCCACACAATTAAAGGCTTTAGTGTAATCAATGAAACAGAAATAGGTGTGTTTCTGAAATTCTATTTTTTTCTCTATAATCCAGCAAATGTTGGCAATTTGATCTCTAGTTCCTCTTTCTTTTCTAAACCCAGCTAGGACATCTGAAAGTCTTTGGTTTGCATAATGCTGAAGCCTAGTATTAAAGATTTTAAGCATGACTTTACTAGCATGGGAGATGAGTGCAATTATCTGATGGTTAGCACATTCTTTGGTATTTTGGTAGTTTTTCTTATTTGGAAATAATCTAGATATTCAATAAATTTCCATCATTTAATTTAAGATCAACATTTTACTGTTTTAAATTATCAAAGATATTTTGGAGTCTATTTTAAAATAGACACACATAATAATTGTTGAAAAGTTTACCTAAAAGCTCTTATCCCACTTACATCAATTTAATTCACTTTTTCTCAACAGTTATGTTTAGATTTCTCATAAAATTTCATCATTCCAAGTTACTTTTCTTGCTGACAAATTTTATAAAAAAAAACAAAACATGAATTTCTTTAACTTGCAAACCCATGTGGAAATAAAGCTGCATGTCTTCATTATTTTTAATGCCAATAACTCTGAAGACATACCTATTTCAATTATATAAACAAAATTAAATTAGCTTTTATTTACTAAAGATAATTTCAGGTCATTTGAATTTGTAAAATTTATGGATTATTTTCCACATTTCCGAGAGGTTGAGAAATACTTAATTCATATCAACACTCTTTTTTAAAAGCCAATTAAATCAAGATTTTTTATAAATTAATATTAACAATATCATCAGGATGTAAAAAAATCACATGAACAACATATACAGATACATATAGACATACAGACAGCTACAAACAGAAACCTTATAACATTTGTTTTAAAATTTTAGCGGTGAGGCGATATCATAATGCAAAGCTCATTAGTTTATGAAAGAAACGTTCAATCCAAATTGTTTCTGGCAGATACGATAAGTCTAGATTACCTGATCAGATGACTTTTGTAGAGAAGGCACATGATTGTTCATTTGCCTACATTCCAAATAGCATTCCCCCAGTCCTTTTTTGAAGACCTGATTTACATCTCAAAGGCACAGGAAAAGAAGACAAGTACCTCCAAGAAGGATTCTTGTTTCCTAAAGGTCAGAATGTTTACAATATTCACAAGCTCTTTGAGGTGAATAGGAAAGCTTTGGGGATTGGTTTTAAAAAAAAGAAAAGAGAAAAGGTGGATTTTAAATAGTTTCTAGACCTGAATTTCTGGTTTTGCAAAACTTTGTAAGATAAGGACAATTATTTTTAATTCCTCAAAGAACTGGTCTATAGCCTAAACGACATCAAGGGGCTGATATATGCATTCAACCACATTATCTTCAGTGTTTTTTTTTTTTTTTTTCCTATCAGGAAGATCTCCAACTAAGAGGCAAATCAAAAAAATTCTGTTTTGGAATTCCATGTTCTGAAAAAAATTCTATGTTTTGTCTTTGGTATGTTTTAATAAGTCCTTCCACAACAGCTACAGAAGGTTTTTTCTTTCCCTCTGGGTACATATAAGTTAGGGGTGAAAGTGTAGTTGCAACCCCATCGACTGTAGCCCACCAGGCTCCTCTGTCCATGGGATTCTCTAGGCAAGAGAACTGGAGTGGACTGCAATTCCCCGGGGGATCTTCCTGATTCAGGGATCGAAGCTGGGTCTCCTGCACTGCAGGCAGATTCTTTACCACTAGCACCAGCTGGGAAGCCTAAAGGAAGAAGAAGCAATTCCCTGGAGGGCTGGCAACAATTTGGAAGGATCCTGCAACTCACACTTCTGCCTGGCCATAGTATGGGGTCCCCAGCCTGACAGTTTCCAAGCCAAATTCTCAGGACACAAAACAAGACAAACAAAAAGGTAAAGCTGTTGCTGGAAGAGACACGATCAATACCAATGGATCTGAATTTAGAAGGGAGGGGGCCATATGAAATCTTATTTTTCTCCCTCAACTGGGCTCTGTGGGCTGATATTCAAGAGATCTGTTGCTGGCAAGAATCTTCACCCTTCATCGGCTTCTGCCAGTTTTCCCAGGACCTCATATGCAGGTTCTGCATTCTATGTGTGCTCAGTTGCATCCGACTCTTTGTGGGCCCATGGATTGCAGCCCACCAGGCTCCTCTGTCCACGGGATTTTCCAGGCAAGAATACTGGACCCAGAAATTTCCAGAACCAGCCTGTGTCACCTACATCTTCTGCCCTAGCAGGCAGATTCTTTACCACTATGCTCTCTGGAAAGCCCAAGTGGGGTTTAAAACAGAAAGTTCAGCCTGGGTATCTACCAGAAACTGGCAAAGTTTTCCATTAACTCTAATTGTAGTTTCCTTTGGCTATTTACGGGAATAAGGAAACAGTTTACTAGAAAATTCCTCAAGGTTCCATCAAACCTGGGAGAGACCCACACATGAACCCTCATCTGAAGGTAAATATGGGGGTGTCTCAGAAAAGGCAATGGCACCCCACTCCAGTACTCTTGCCTGGAAAACCCCATGGACAGAGGAGCCTGGTAGGCTACGGTCCATGGGGTCGCGAAGAGTAGGACATGACTGAGCGACTTCACTTTCACTTTTCACTTTCAGGCATTGGAGAAAGAAATGGCAACCCACTCTAGTGTTCTTGCCTGGAGACTCCCAGGCACGGGGGAGCCTGGTGGGCTGCCATCCATGGGGCTGCACAGAATCAGATACAACTGACATGACTTAGCAGCAGCATGGGAGTGTCTGTAAGGCCTCCAGCTTGGTGGACTTTGGGTATGATCATGTAGTCTCTTCAGACTGGAAGACAATTCTGAGAGTGTATTAGCAGAATGAGTAATTAAGTTAGGAAAGACAGGGGAGGAGTGGTAGGAGCTGCATTCATCATATGGTCTTTTGTTTCAGTTACCTCTTGTGTCTCTAATTTTTAATTAAAGATTTTTTTGCAACAAATCTTTCAATGAAGCTAATTTGAAATTTTGAAGTCTTCTAGAGGTTTCTACATACCAATTAAGATAAATCCAATTCTATTTGATTAGGGAGCCCTTGCTTTCAAGAGCATTCTTAAATGATCTTATCTATTTGGAATATTCCTCATAACGGCCACTGTAACTCTAGCTCTCCTTAGTAAGATTTTGTGATTTTTGTAGACATCTGTGCTGTGTGCTAAGTCCCTTCAGTAGTGTCTGTTTGTGACCCTATGGACTGTAGCCCACCAGGCTTATCTGTCCCTGGGAATTGCCAGGCAAGAATACTGAAGTGGGTTGCCATGCCTTTCTCTAGGGGATCTTCTCAACCCAGGGATCAAACCCACTTCTCTTACGTCTCTGGCAGTGGCAAGCGGGTTCTTTACCACTAGTGTCACCTGGGAATTCTAGCTGTCCTTAATAAGATTTCGTCATTTTTGTAGACATCTGTGGTTTCTGTAACCGCAGTTCTTGGACACGAAATAAGAAGGTGTGCCAACTTCCTTGGAAGTTAAGGATTTAATTTCTTTAGCTAAATTTAGGTCTCCTGGAGCCAAATTAACACCTAAAAATTATGTTCTGCTTGATTGATGACTCTGTGGTGTTTTACAGTGTGCCTCATTTCTTGGAGGTTTTCTTGAGGTTGATGGTTGACCTAGTATCAATCTAACCTACTTTGTGACCAACTTCTCCTAACACAGGAGTCTTCGAGTTAGATGGGGAGTCCTCTAACAGCTTTCAAGTGCTCCATCTGGCCCATCAATTTTGTAGTTATTGAAATTCCCATTAGCAATAGCCTTTATTTCATGTACACGTTAATCAGCAGTAACCAAAAGGTGTTACTGTTGACTGACCAATAGAAGACCTGTGTGAACCACCAGAGATTCCCAATGTGGAGGTGGGGACTGGGGAAAGAACTGAACCAGCAGAGCCCCAACAAAGGAAGACTGGCAACTCAGATTTCAATCATATGGGCAGCTCTGGACTGAGCTTAGGCCAGGGCTTGGGTTCCAGATGGAATGATCTGTTAGTCAAGCTGACCTGCCCTGGAGAGGAAAGCAAATTAAACTGGGAGCTCAGTGCAAAGAAAGTGAATCTGAAAACAGGAGTCCCCAGTCCCTGGTTGGCTGGTTGGCTTGTTGAGAACAGGGCTGCACAGTAGGCAGTAAATGGTGGGCCGGAGAGTGAGGTTTCATCTGTATTTACAGCTGCTCCCCATCACTATAACTACCACCTCCTATCAGGCCAGTGACAGCATTAGATTCTCATAGGAGCATGAGCTCTACAGTGAACTGTTAATGCGAGGGATCTAGGTGGTGAGCTCCTTACGAGATTCATCCCAAAAACCATTTTCCCCTTCCCTGGGCTATAGAAAAACTGTCTTCCATGAAACAGATCCCTGGTGCCAACAAGGTTGGGGACCACTGTCTCAGAAACAAGAAGACCTTATTCGTGGCCTTCAAAAATGATGAAAAAGACAGAGAACTCAAAGGGTTCATGGATACCAATGCCTTTGTTTCTTGTTGTCCCCAGAGTCATCAAAAGTTTCTTTTGGATCCTGTCATTGCCACCAATACAGTTAAAAAATAATATTCAACTAAAATTTAAAGATCATATTGACTTTACTCAGTGATTCATTAAGTCAAGCAGTATCCCAGCAGAGAGAGAGGAGCTCTGAGCTGTACAAAATGAAAGACTTTCATAAGCAGAAGAAAGAAGACTGAGAAAGTTATGCTAACAAAAAGTGGATTGATTGTGGCAAGACTACTTTTCCTCTGTGGCGTCCCTGGTGGCTCAGACAGTAAAGAATCTGCCTGCAGTGTAGGAGACCTGGGTTCAAACTCTGGGTTGGGAAGATCCCCTGGGGAAGGGAATGGCTACCCACTCCAGTATTCTTGCCTGGACAATCCCAGGGACAGAAGAGCCTGGTGGGCTCCAGTCCATGGGGTCTCAAGGAGCTGGACACGACTGAGTGACTAACACTTTCACTTTACCTTCCTTTAGGGGATGACAGGGGCTCTCAGGCAGATCACCCCATTATTGCTGACCAGGTCATTCCTGATGACTGGTTTAAGATTCTATTCTTGGGAGAAGCCACAACTGTAATTAAATATTAAGTCTTGGTTTGGTGACGTGGATCTTAGTGACTCCACTAAGTGACTCCATTTTGGACCTGTTGTCTTTTTATCAGAACCCAATTACAATTGGTGTTGCAAAATTAACGTTCATAGCCATGAAATTATGATAGAGACGCTTTATAGAAATCACTCAATCAAACAGAGTGAAACCTTTTTTATGTGGTAATCATTTCCCACCATCAAATTTCATAGGAAAGAACAGTTTGATTGAACCACCTAGTTAAACTGTGTATGAAATTAGTCATTCTCACTATAAACAGTGTTCTGCTGCTTTTGCAGACAAAAGCTAACAGAATCAAGGTAGTAATTGACTGGGAAATGACAGGTCCTAATTCTGCCTGCATTGTATGCCTGCTCTTTTTATCATCAAACTGGAAACCCTAGAGTTACGTGTTTCATGGTATGGGTATTTTTCCCTTTCTTCTAAGGTGGTCCCATATAGTGACAGAATCAGGGAAAAAGCTAGTTTTTGAACCTTTTCTTATTAATTAGCAATGTGACCACATCTATTAGCAATGCTCCATGTCTGTTGCAAACCAGCAGAGTGAGCCTGGCAGGTCCCTTAGCCTTCTGTTTCAGCCTGATCTTCTGTAATGAGAGTTTGATATACCTTGAAACCTCCTAGGATAGTTAGCATTATCAAGTGTAACAATAAATTGACAATCCATAGAGGACTTAATCCACCTTAAAAGAGTTTCATGAATTGCAAGGTGCTGGGAAAGAGGAAGAGAATGGAGCCTAATGAAGAAATTAAAGCAAGAATAGATAAGAATCAATTTCATGGGAGGAGGGACAATTTGGGGGTGGGATTAACATATACAAACTACTATAGATAAAATAGATAAGCAAGAGGGATATACTGTACAGTACAGGCAATTATAGCCATTATGTTGTTAATAACCATAATGGAGTATAATCTATAAAAATATTGAATCACTATTCTGTACACTTGAAACTAACATTGCTCAGGATTGGCTAAAATGCTTTCATGGTTTTGCAGTCAGACAGACTTAGCTGGCATGTTGGCTCACCATTTACTAACCAGGCATCTTGATATTTAGCTTCTGTAAGTGCCTGTTGCCCCTTCTTGAGAAAAACAATCTGTCTCGTGGAAGCCACGTCAGGTGTTCTAGCATAACTGACATGTAGCAGGTATTCAATAAATACGGATTCTTTGGGTCTTTATAAGCTTCCTGAGGGATCTGATCCCTGGATCCAGGGAGCCTGGAAACACAAGGAGAGACCCCACCCACCCAACCAGGGCCAGGGAGGGGAAGTGACTTACTTAAGGACATTTGATGGCAGATTATACCCTTTTGTTCACCATTGTATCTAGCCAGCTATGGATAGCATTAGCAGCCCAGAAGCAGCCAGTAAATAACTGCAGAAGGAACAAAACTCAGACCTCTGGTCTCTTACCTTGTGCTCTTTCTCACACCTGCCTGCCTCATCTGTTTCATTCTCCTGGGCCTCTCTCCTAAGGCACAAGTAATATGTCTAACTGTGTCCTTTCCAGGATAAGAAGGAAAGTGATGTTTTGTTTCACAGCAAAACTGGGAGCTCTCCAGTTGTCAGAAACAGGAAAGGACACAACAGCTGGTTGGCTGGAAGCTTGAGGGGAGACTGCATTTCTTTGTCTTTTCCAGTTTCAAGGGGCTGCCCATATTCTCTAGCTCTCTGACTCTTTCTTCATCTTTTTCTAAATTCATTTTTAATTGGAGGAAAGTTGCTTTATAATGTTGTGTTGGTTTCTGCCATACAACAAGGTGAAATCAGTCATAAGTATACCTTACGTCCCTTCCCTTTTGAGCCTCCTTCACCACTCACCCTATCCTACCCCTCTAGGTCATCACAGAGCACTGGGTTGGGCTCCCTGTGTTATACGACAGCCTCCAATTAGCTATCTGTTTAACATATGGTAATGGTATGTTTCAGCGCTACTCTCCCAATTCATCCCAACTTCTCCTTCCCCTGCTATGTCCCCAAGCCTGTACTCTATGCAAATATCTCTATTCCTGTCCTGCACATAGGTTCATCATTATCATTTTTCTAGGAAGACCTAAACAGACATTTCTCCAAAGGAGACATACAGATGGCCAACAAACACACGAAAAAATGCTCAACACCACTTATCAGAGAAATGCAAATCAAAACTACAGTGAAGTATCAACTCACACCACTCAGAATGGCCATCCTCAAAAACTCTTCAAAAAATAAATGTTGGAGAGGGTGTGGAGAAGAGGGAGCCCTCTTGCACTGTTGGGGGATTATAAGTTGACACAGCCACTATGGAGAATAGTTTGGAAATTTCTTAAAAAAAAAAAAAAAAAAAACTAGGGATAAAACTACCATATGACCCAGCAATCCCACTACCCTGAGAAAACCATAATTGAAAAATACACACAATGTTCATCAAAGCACTAATTACAATAGCCTTCCCTTGTCTTTAAAATCTGCACAGCAGTTTGAGCTTTCCTCACATCACATCCCATTGATCTTCTCTTCTGCCCTGGTCTTCCACTCCTAAAGTCCCCTGTGACATTGATCCACCCATAATTCAAGATAGTCTTCCCATCTCAAGAGCCTTAACTGAATCACCCTGCAAAGTCCCTGTTGTCATTAAGGTAACATGTTCACAGATTTGAGGGATTAGACATAAGTATCTTTGGGGCTATTATTCTGCCCACCATACTCCAGTAGGGACTCATCTGATCAGCTCATTTATATAAATTCTTCCCTTCCCCTCTCCTCTGCTCCAGTTGTTTTGGAACCAGCTGCATCAAGGCTGAAGCATTGGAGGGAAGGAAAGAGAAATTAATAGACCGGGGAAGCAGAAGCAGGATACATTAAGGACTTGACTCCATTTCAGAAATCACTAGTCCCTAAGTGAAGTCAGGCTGGCTAACTCATTTCATTGAGCAGGATATTGGAAGTCTGGGTCATAGTGCTGGGTGCACTGAGGCATGCAGTCATGCTTTGGAGGCAGGAAGCCCTGACAATGTGAATTTAAGAGGAGAGTTAAGAAATTCAAACTCTTTTATATAGTTGTAATATTAGAGCTGGCAAGCCATGTGTTGGAGCCCAGATCAATGGGAAGAATCAATAGCCTCTGGCCAAGAAATGGCAGGGATTTCTCCTTTCTCATCAGCCTTTGCTTTGTAAGATTCTTTCTTGAGCCCACGTTAGGGCAGTGCAACTTAGGGATCTAAGAAGTATAGAAGATAGATGAGGGATGAGGGAGTTCCCAAAATATGTAGAAAATGTTTAGAAAAAAAGCTTTTTCAAAATTTGAGATTGCACAGTATAAAGGGAAATAAAACATATGTAACAAAATTATGTCTTAAGGTCAAGCTTTATCAAAAGTCACCTGGATGAGTTAGTTCCTCTCTCTGGACCTTAACCTCTTGTTTAAAGAATGAAGGTCCATTCTGTGTTCCATTTTTCACTCTGCAGTTCTGTGATTACAATGTTCTTGGCAAACAGCATGTTCAACCAATTCGTGTTCTTCTCAGCTTAGTACCAGAAATTGTCTTTTCCTGCTCTATCAGCTTCACTTCTGTTGGTGCCCCTGCTTGTGCTGGGACTTCTCAAGTGTCAGTAGAGCCACTGTGATATGATGATTGACAAGAGCTACCTTGTGCTGGCTCAGAGAGTTCTCTTCCAACTCCATGTAGGTTCACACTGGTAGCTCCATTCTGCCACCGTGGCAGTATTTACACTGCAGAAATTGGCAAACTCTACAAATCAGAGAATCCGCCTGCCATTGTCAGAGCTAATTTACTGGTTACCCACCAGGTGGATGGCACTACTCCTTTTCCTGCTTCCAATACTAAGAAACAGAACAGCAGTGGTAAGAGCACACGCTGTAAAGAATATTGTCCAGCTTTCAAATCTAGGTTTGCCATTTTCAACAACCTGTGCCACTTTGGACCTTGTTTAACAGCCCTTCACCTTTAACGAGGTTGATACAAAATCAAAGGAGACAATGCCAATAAATACTTCGCTCCTAACTTGGTACATGTGCTTGAGTGCTCAGTTGCTTCAGTCATATCCAACTGTTTTCGACTCCATGGACCATAGCCTGTCAGGCTCCTCTGTCCATGGACTTTTCCAGGCAAGAATACTAGAGTGGGTTGCCATTTCCTCCTGCAGGGGATTTTCCTGACCCAGGGATCAAATCCAGGTTTTCTGTGTCTCTTGCATTGCAGGCAGATTCTTTTCTGCAGAGCCACTGGGGAAACCCAACCTGGCACATGGTAATCTCTCAATAAATTTGTTATTACTGTTCTGTTATTATCAGTGTCACTGCTTAGGAGTTTTACCAAAACCATTCTGAATAAATAAGAGAAATGCCTCTCTACTTTTTGTGTTTTGCATATAGGTAGGGAGGGATTGACTCAAAAGTCTTGTGTGCCAGTAAAATAATTTTCAGAGTATTCAGTGAAACCTCGGTCTCTCTGTTCTGTGTTTATTTCTTCCTCAAATGACAGAATACAAATCACAGTCTTGTGAGCTGGATTGGGAGGTAATCTTAAGAGGGATCGATCATGTTATTTTCAGAATCACCCTTTCTCTCCAACTTCCAAGGCTTTCTTATAGACCAGGCTTATCTGTTTTACTTTCTTTTCCCTTAGGATAAGTTCTTTCCCTAAAGCTTCCCCAGTCCTTCAAGAAAATAGACATCTGATCAGATTGACTCATCAAGTGTCACACTTGGAGATCCTGACACCAATTCTGGGAACCCAAGCCTGTAAATCAATAAAAAGATCTCCACTGTTACCAAGTGGCATCCAGGAGTGCTCCATCCTCCCAAGAATTAAACAAGTTTAAATTGTATCTTAATTGCCCTAAGTTCTACATAAAGGAGCACCTTCTCCTAATGAAAGGTGCAAAATGGGAATTCTTAAGGGAAGTAGATCATTCTTCTCAAGGATAACTTTAAAGTCAGGAACAAATTCTTGCTTTTCAGGATAGTGATGTTGGGGGATAGGAATATACGGCATGAGTGCTTAATCTTCCCATGGGTGCCCATGGTAGACACACATAATTGATCACAACCCTTCTTTTCTCTGAGCTTGTAAGTCTGAGGCTCCAAAATGCCTCCCAATGCAGTACTTTAGGCATCCATCATCAATCAGTCAGAGTGGCACCTGATATTAAAATATATTTGCCATTCCAAGTTTAGATGAAGCAAGGGGATGGACAAAATGCTGAGTGAGGTTCTTTCTAATTCTGGAATTCCATAACATTCAAAGAAAACACTGGTATGGAATTGAATCCTCAAGCTACTATTGCCAGACCTGTATAAATATCACAGTTAATTTATGAAATACACTCACTTGCAGTGTCTACTAAAGATAGTCTGCCTTGCCCAATAGAGTTTCTGGTTTTCTCTATCATGGATTCATCATTGGTCACATATTCCTGCTGACCAAATATTGTTGATAGTGACTTTGATGGCAATTGTCACTACTATTGTTAATAATAATTATGATAATAATAGGTTTTCCTATATTTCCTAATAAAAATAAAAGATAATGATGCAGCTTAGTAAAGTATACAACATTACTCTGACCTCCCTCTTCCTGACCTACAGAAAGCACCCAGCCCTTCGCTGGTGCATGAATATCTTCTCTACCCCTTTTCCCTCCCAGTCTTCATTTGCATTTTCAATTGGTATTTCAGTTTAAATGTGTTAATCAGGGTGGATAAGTGTCAATTCTTGAGCTGGGGTCTGTCAATTCAGCTCTGAGAAAAAAACATTGGTCCTTGTTACCAGCAGGTAAGTGCACATAAAAAAGATGTGAAGAACAGACTTTTGGACTATGTGGGAGAAGGCAAGGGTGGGAAGATATGAGAGAATAGCACTGAAACACACACATTACCATATGTAAAGTAGATGACCAGTGCATGAAGCAGGGGTCAAAGCTGGTGCTCTGGGACAACCCAGAGGGATAGACTGGGGAGGGAGGTGGGAGGAGGGTTCAGGATGGTGGAACACATGACCACCCAGGCTGATTCATGTCGATGCATGGCAAAAACCACCACAATATTGTAAAGTAATTAGCCTCCAATTAAATAAATTGATTAAAAAAAGACAAGTACCCGCAATTCCCTACATTTGTACTGACCCATCTTTGTTAGATACTTTCTTTGCTCTGTTGGGCTTTTGGCTTTGGCTCATGACCATTCTTGGATTTAGAAACAAATAAACTTTTTATTTTACTGATGACAAATTAAAACCCAAGATGAGACAGTGACTGTCCAGGTCTGCAAAGCAGCTGGCATCAGGGCACGACTACAACCCAGCTCTCCGAGCTGCCACTCAGTTTAACTTTGGACCAGATCTTTTTGCTTCATATCATCTAGCTAGCCAGTTAGAAGCAATCTATGTGTAGGTTGAATAGGAAGATGTTCTCATTAAATCAGATCTTATTCTCAATTACAAACTGAATTTAAAGTCACTGTGTGTCGACACAAAATTTTCAGACCATGTGGGTCAGGACGCTCACTGAGGAATACATT
Organism: Aepyceros melampus; assembly: GCA_006408695.1. Classification (NCBI taxonomy): domain Eukaryota; kingdom Metazoa; phylum Chordata; class Mammalia; order Artiodactyla; family Bovidae; genus Aepyceros; species Aepyceros melampus. The sequence continues at coordinate 199,772 of SJXQ01000390.1, forward strand.
CACAACTATACGTGGGCAAATACACATCTGTGTTTGCATTGCCTCCCACACATGAATACCCAGCACAGCACACACTTGTTAATTTAATTTATTTATAAACATAACCTGCCAAATGTTGAGATGATGGATGATTTGGGGCTTTAATAAATCCAACATTGAATGAGCCCAAGAAATTGTCTGGTGTCAGCTTTTCACTAAATGCAATTAGTCATGTGGAAATATTACAGACATAAAAATAATCTTCAGCTGAATTTCATAAATTTGGTAGAGTACACAGAATGTAGGCAAGCTACTTGTTTAGAAAGAGAAAAAAGAAAGGTGGAGGAAGGAAAGAGAGAGAGAACAAAGAAAGAAAGAGGAAGAGGATGGGGAAGAGGGAGGAAGAGGTGAGATAGAAGTATTAACAAAAGAGAAAGAAATTCCACTTGCCCTCAATGTTGCACTGAAGTTATCCTTCCCCATGTGAACAGAAGAAGGAGTGCTATTCTTTGCCTATTCTTTGCTCAGTAATATCGGTAATGCAGATGGAATGACAGCCCCTTGTTTTGATGCCCTCATTGCCTCGCTTTTACACTGCTTCATTTCCCCTGCAATCATCTGAGAGGGAGCCAGGCAACCTCCCCAAAGAGGCAAAACCAATTGCAAATACAGTTAGTTTAGAAGTTTGCTCTGCCCTCCATGAGAAAACTGCACACACCACTAGAAATTACCCTGCTAGTCTCAGATTTTCCTGTCTCCCGTGTCTTCTTCTTCTCCAGCATCCCTCATCCTCTGGACATTAGACTGTAGGCCCTGAAGAGAAGCAGCACTGGGAGAAATGATCTCCTGATGGGTCATTGCCCCCCGTGCGTGTCCCTTCCTCATGCATTTGGCTGTGAGTTTCTTAAAGATACAGGTTGTTTCTTACAGATTCCTGCGTCACCAGTGGCTAATTCATGACTTGGCACGTGAGAACTTCTCATGAGTATTTGTTGAGTAAATGAATTCTTTTGACTTTCCTCATCTCATTTAAGGTGAGGAAAGATTCACTAGATTCACTAGGATCTTATAAATAAGTTCTTAGAAGGCCTTATGCCTTCCCTGCCAGAGACAGGTGTATTTTTAAAGAAAATAGGAAGAGGGCAACTTGGCTCAGAACCTCTGTTTTCTAATAGCAGGATGAGAAGTTTTAGTGGAGCACCTTCTTGAGGTCATTCTTGAGGTTGATCTGCAGTATCAGGCTATGTCTAAACTAAGGTGATTAGAACTTTTGCTTCACTGTGTGTTGTTTAATTTCACTGCTTAGTCCTGTGATATAAATATGCCTGGGAGACATGGCATAGTGTTCCAGCTGTTTGTTCCACCATCTGCTCACTCTATCAGCAAGGCCATGTTAAGTTGCCTAACCTCTCTGTGCCTCAGTTTTCCAATCTGTAAATGGGGATGATAGTACTTATATGGTTGTTGTTGAGAATCAACTGAGATATTAAATGTAGTTACCATTTCCTGGTAAACTGCACCTGGAAAACGGTAGCTACTGTGTAAGAATCAGTATTATTTTTCTTAGATCTCATTCTGTATAATTGTGAAGTGGGAAAAGTAAACAACCTTCGAATTTCCCATTTGTATGATATTTAGCATTTCATAACAAAGGCTGTACCTGAAACAGGGGCCCCATATAGTGGCTTGAGGAGATGATACCACTCATATTTTTGAGTCTAGCAGTGGAAATTAGTATAATGGGAGAGAATTTGCCAGGAACAACTTCATTGCCATCTGGAAGGAAACAGAGCGATGACCTCAGATTCTGAGTCACTGACTATGGAGGAAGAAATCTTGACAGCAATAAACAGAAATTGGTGCATACACTGTGCTTTGAGGAGCAGGTCCTGTAGTGAAGCTGGGGCTGGCTTTTAAACTTAATTATGCACATGTTTCTCCAGCAAGAGTTTATTGAATCATATGGTGTGAACCATAAACAAACACTAAAAACCTGGCTGGGTTGACGGCTACAAGCTACAAAATGATCTTTAAAGATCAAATATTTATTCCAAAATCCCAGGAGCCAATCACTCTGCATTAAAGTCAAAAGCAAGTGATCCATTCTTCCCCAACAGTGGCTTATTAATCTTCTCCCTGATTGGAATACGCACAAATAGCCATCCCCCTCGCACCACTCCACACAGAGGAGTCAATTTGGGTGACACACACCAAATGCATAATCTACAGGATTTAGTAGGTTGCCTTTCCAGTGAATTATTTCTGCAGAGCTTGACATAAATCAACCTCAGGATGCACCATTCGGGGGATGTAAATGTCTGTCTGGGTTCCCCAGTAGTTTTCTGGATTCCTTCCAGGAGGAATTCATTAGGCTTGGGACCTGGAAACACTCCAAAGGGTGACTTCAGAGAGTGGCTACTGGGGACAGAAGGACAGACCGGAGTTCCATCCTCTGCTTACTGCAAGCCACCTCCTGATTAGCTGCTCAACCCAGGACTTTTTCTCATCACTCAAGGTAGAGAGGCTCTACTCTGGTCCCCACCCGCTGCCCAAAGCTGCTGCCTTGTTTCTAATTCCATTCCCTTTTGGAGCTGAAATGCAAGCTGGTATCACCATGGGAACTTTGCTGCAATTCTAGGTTACTCCTTAGAAAAAAAAAATTTTTTTAATTTGTTCTTTGAATTCATGAGGCAAAGTTCACAACTCTGCCTGTGGCTGGTGACTTTGTCTCTGTGATTTCACAATAGTTATATATGTATGCATGTATACTTGGTGAAACGTAAGCATAAATATCTCCGGTATGGTCCACTGGAGGAAAGCCGCCCTCCTGAGGGGAGCTTAGGCTCTCTCCCAATGACCACCCAGCTTGCTCATCTGCCACAACCCCACAAGTTCAATCACACCTCTCGGATAATAAAAGTCTGATAGAGATCCATACGTGTCGAGATGCTGATTCAACCTAAATGATTTGTTTGCAAAAGCAAGCAAATGCTCCTTGGGAAATTCTGCTGACACATTTAGGTTTTGAGGAACTTGTCTGTGATGGCTTTGAAGCACAAACAGGGGTACAATGGATGCTTCCTGTGTACACAACAAAGGAAAAATTATCATCACTGTTATTAAGACCATCACTTTCTCTATCTTATTCCTACCTTGTTTTGTCTATTTAATAAGAATGTGTGCTCCTTAAATAGATATGACCAGCTGAGCTCCCAGGACTACATGTATTAGGAAGATAGATTTTGTTTATTCTGCATTTTTTAAAAAAATAGAAGCCAGTGCATGCATGCAGGCTCAGTTGCATCCAGCTCTTTGCAATTCCATGGACTATAGCCCACCAGGCTCCTCTGTCCTTGGAATTCTCCAGGTAGAAATACTGGAGTGGGTTGCCATGCCCGCCTCCAAAGGATCTTCCAGACATAGGGATCAAACCCACGTCTCTTGTGTCTCCTGGATTGACAGGTGGACTCTTTACCACTGAATCACCTAGGAAGCCCCATAGAAGACAATATTTCAGTTAAAAGATAATAATGAATTTTCCTACTAAAAAGAAATCATAAGATTAGGTCTCCCAGGGTCCACACTGCTATGTAGAAACCCTCTCGGCAGTTCCCTTAGTTGGATATCATTTCCAGTGAACCATACTCCCCACTGTTCCTACTTATCAGTTATCTGCAGATACTAAAGCCCAGCCCTTTCCAATCTTTAGTACTTTCCACATGTTAGTACCTTCCATGTAGTCAGGTATGTATGTGGATGGCCCCTGGACCTGATTGGTGTGATGGTGTGACTAGAGTGAGGTCACCCTGTTTGAGGAGAACATCAGCTCCAGAGGCTTCTGTCATCACATCCAGTTCTGCCACAGAAGGGCAGCTGTTCCCAGATGTAGGAGTTATTTGCAGTAAGTTCCCTACATATGGGAGCTTCCCAGGTGGTGCTAGTGGTAAAGATCTCACCTGCCAATGCAGAAGATGTAAGAGATTCAGGTTTGATCTCTGGGTTGAGAAGATCCCCTGGAGGAGGCAATGGCAACCCACTTCAGTATTCTTGCCTGGGAAATCCTACAGAGGAGCCTGGTGGGCTACAGTCCGTGAAATTGCAGAGTCAGACACAGCTGAAGCAACTTAGCACATGCACACACCACTACATATAAATGGGTTCTTTTCCAAAAGCCCATTCATAAGTACAATTTGTTCATAAGTCCAACAAAATTAGCCCAGGAACCTAGCTTTTACAGATAATGCCAGACATGTGAACTAACTTACATGACTCAACACGCAAATGCACATTCACCTCTCTGAAAATTCACCTGTAGGTCTGTATGTAGGGGACTTATTGCACTTTCTAGGTTGTCACTGAGGCTTGGTGGGGACTACATTGGCTCTCCTATCTCTGCTGCAGGGTCAGCCAAGAGAGACCCAAGGCCTAAGTTGCTGCTGGACTCAGTGGCCACCTTGACTTCCACAATTCCTCTGAACCAGACAACCAAAATCAACTGGATAATATCCAGATCCAAGAGCCAGAATAAGAAGATGGGGACAAATATCCACTGTCATGGGGTTCCTCCTCTTAGAGAGATCTAGACACTGCCAGCAAACCCTAGCAGAGGACGTCCTACTGGGCTGAGTGGGCACCAGAGTGCAAAAATATCAGTATGAGTTTGTTACAAAGTGAGAATGTCAAGGATTTCTGATGCCAAGAGCAGGAATGGCACAGTCCTTCTCCGTGGATGGTGCCAAGTTCTTTCCAAACACTGACTGGAGTCTGTAGGGTCTTTGGTGGCTCTGTAACTGACCATGCTTCTCTGGGTTCTTACACCGGAAGAGTTCTCTTTACACACAAGGTATAATTATACCCCATCCCAATTTCTGAACACCCAAGATCCAGTTACCTTAGATGTAACTGTTCCTTGCCCCTCCCTACATGGATATGACAATATTTTATAAAATATCCTCATGGAAATACCACGTTTAACCCACTAGTCACTCCCGTTCCAGCCTCCATTTGAAGACAAGCTCTCTTATCTACGTGTATGTTGTTTATTTTCACTGCTTGGTCCTGTGATACAAATATGCCTGGGAGACATGGCATAGTGTTGCAGCTATTCCACCATCTACTCACTCTATAAATAAACAAGGCCACTTTACGTCACCTAACCTCGCTGGGTTTCAGTTTTCCAGTCTGTAAACAGGTATGATAGTCCTTACATGGTTGTTGGTGAGGATTAACTGAGCTGTTAAATGTAAAACACTTTGAACAGCACCTGGAAAATGGTAACTACTGTGTAAGAATCAGCCATTATTTTCTTTAGATCTCATTCTGCATGACTATGAAATAGGAAAAGTAAGCAACCCTCACATTTACCATTTGTATGATACTTAGCATTTCATAACAAAAGCTGTATCTGAAACAGGGGCCCCATTTAGTAGGGAAGATGCTGCTACTCGTATTTTTGAGTCTAGCCCTGGAAATCATCAAGCTGCCTAATACCAGACCAAAGTCCCATGTTTGTGCTCTGGTTCTGGAGAGCGTAAGTTAAGCCTGCTAAGGTTCTTGTCCACCACTCTTCACTTGGGAGTGAAGGACACTGGAGTTGATGAATAGAATTCTAATGAAACCTATGTAGCACCAAACCTTCTATATAAACAACTCAATTTTATTCACTGCATTCTTTACAAAAACACACCTTCTATGGTTGCCACCTTCTCACATTTTATGCCATCATTTATGTCCCAGAAGATTGTCAGTGGGGCTTCCATGATGGCTCACCAGGTAAAGAGTTCACTCGCAATGCAGGAGACACAGGCTTGACTCCTGGGTGGGGAAGATCTCCTGCAGATTTTTCAATAGCTGAAGGATCTGAGTGCTATTCAGAAAACCCAGCAGAATACCAATTCTTGTGGCTCAAGAACAAGAGGAGGTGGACCTTGATTGATTGCAGTCACTATGGAAGAACATCTAGAGGACAGCCTCAGACCTTCCATCAGACAGTGGGCAGGGGCTGATAGACAAGCCATATCAGCTGGGCACCATCCATGGAGAAGTGCTGTGCCATTCCTGCCAACCAGACAGGTCAGACCTTCAGACACATAACAGATCTCTTCTATGGGATGCTGATATTCAAGATCCTCTGAAATGATGGCACCTGGCTCTGGTCTCCCTTGGGCTCATCTCCACTCCACAGAGCCCAGTTCACAGGGCGCTGCTTTCTGGCCAACACCTGGGTGATTTGAATACAAGGTGGAAGAGATGATGGATTCCCCAGCAGTATAAAGCCAGCTCTACCAACTGGCTTTCCTGGAAACCAGACAGCCAGAACCAATGTTTTGGAAATCTATCTCATGCACTCACAATGTGCCAGAGCATGTTAGCATTTTCCATTAAGTAAACCTGGGAAAGTCTGACCCTCCTCTGTGAGTTGTGGGATTAAAGAGTGTCAGAGACACCACAGGTTTCTCATCATTATCAATTGCAGCTATGTTCACACCATCCAGGAAGTTTCTCCAGAATTCACATCCCAACATTTATTATTATTTTTTAAACTATTTGTCTATTTATTTATTTTATTTTTGGTTGCACTGGGTCTTCATTGCTGCACATGGACTTTCTCTATTTGCAGCAAGCGGGGCTAGTCTTCATTGCGGGGCTGCAGCATTTCATTGAGTGGCTTCTCTTGCTGTGGAGCATGGGCTGTAGGGCACACAGTCTTCCGTAGTTGCAGCACATGGGCTCAGTTGTGGCCCCCTGGCTTAGTTGATCTGCGGCGTGTGGAATCTTCCCAGACCAGGACTGAACCATGTCCTCTGTATTGGCAGGCAGATTCTTATCCACTGTACCACCAGGGAAATTCCCAACCTCTACTTTAAAACACTAGACTTTCACCTGGTTTCTCCATTCCACTCTGGCTAGGCTTCGGCAAAGCCCATCCCAGGCCAGGGCCAGCACGCTCAGGCCCTCATTCATTTGAGATAAGGGATTAAAGCTGAAAGAAATATGTATTTTCCAACTCAGTCTTGATTGTTCAATGTTTTGGAAGTCTGTCTTTGTTCCCCATGCCCTAACAAGTACTCTCGCCTTCCTCCATGACATGTTTTGTTAATCAAAGCCACTTACATTGTGTTTTGAGTGTCCTCTGAGCTCCTGCCCACTGTCTGGCTGAGGTGCTAAAGGAATGAAGAAATGCCCCAATAGCAGCCACAGACGGAAACAGCCACTGCCTTGAGGAGGATAGATAATCCACAAATTGGATAGTCAGCCAATGAATAAATACACATTGATTATGTTCATTTAACTACCAGTATCAACTGCCTATGGGGAGGATGAACTAGTGGAAAAAAAAATTGATGAGCTGGTTAATGTGGCTTATTGGCGAGACAGTTTTAACGTCATGTGGCTTTAAGAGTCCTGTTTAAAAAAAAATTAATGTGGAGATTGCATTTTAATGGGTCTGAATCCATAAGCAGTGGGTTGCAAATATGTGTCTCTAGGGGCAGTTCCTGCATTAGGCTCTTTGCTCTGAGATCCTCTGGGGGAAGAGGGTAACGCATCATATTGAACCTTTGTTAAATGCCAGTGGTGCTGCGTACAGAATGCAGAGTGCAGGCTGGTGGGAGATATGAATGGCAGTGTGATGGCTCTCAGCTGCTGAGCAGGTAACAGTGGGATGACCTAGTGCAGGGGAGCTTGATGCAGCCGAAACAAGGGTTGATGAATGAATTGGGCCTTGAATAGCACTTGATGCTCAAAGTTATGGAAAGGGGAAATCAAATCCTAATGGACTTAGAGGAGACTTAGATGATGTTAGGTGGTATCAAGAGAAGAAGAGAGTGAGAAAGAGAGAGGAAGAGAAGAAGAAGAAATAGGAAATTATCTAGTCTCATTTATTCCTCTATCACTAAAATTCACCCTGACCTGTACTTCCTTGTTCATATCACTTTTACCAAAGAATTTGACTCTAAACCTTACTCAAGTCATTCAAGAAATCTTTACTGGACCATTGCAACTTGCAAGGATTTCTCATATTGATTATTTCCTTGAATGATATTTCATGGGTCATTGTAACAGTATTTTGTTCTTGTAGTAAATGTTATTTAATTTTTGCAAATATTTCATAAGCTCCTTGAGGGCAGATTTTGTCATTTACTTATCTCTGCATTCCCCACAGCTCCTGGTACCATGATGGAACATAGAAGGTACAAAGTTGACAGTTATGAGCTATACTTAATGTGAAAGTGGAAGTCTCATGAAAGTTAACGATCCTCCCACACCCCCCCAAGGCTGAGGCTCTCTGGTGTTCTTGACAAATACCTAGGATGGCTGATTCTGACCTACATTCCTCTCTTAGTTTCTTTGCCATGGTGTCTTCTTTCTAGAATCCTTTTCCTCTCCTTGATTTCCAAGTTCTGGCCCTAGAAAGAGCGAGTCCATGACAAGGGACCTTCCCACATCGCCACAATAATCTTCAAACAAGCATGCTCCCAGCCACAAAATTTGTCTTTGGGAGCCCGGGGATTCTCTTCTCACCCAACCAAAGTTCTCAGCATTCCATAAAAACCACTGTACCAGCTTTCCCTGGGTCAGACTCTGTTTTCTGGTTTCCTTACTTCTGAGCTATGTTCTTGAATCTTCAGTCTCTCTTTACATGATTCTCAAATTACCAAATTACCAATTGGAAGCCCTGCCTGGCTTTGGTACTTAGGACTCCACTCTTACTTGGGTCAGCCCCTTTGGCTCTTTGACTGCATCTTGAGAGCAAGTGAGCCTGGTCCTTGTGCCAGATCCTGTTTGCCAGACACCCTGCTTGTCAAAGAGGGAGCACAGAAGAAGGCTTTTCTTTAAGTGACCCATATGAGTAAGAAAAACCAAGCCATGTTTTCACCTGATCATCCTGTCTCTACATGGAGGCACCAAGAAGTAAAATGCTAGTAAACAGAAGCTCTTTTTATTGCTATCATTTGGAAGATCCATGTCTTTCCAGAAAAGTAGAAAACTCTCACTCTCCTTTTTACCTCCAGTGTTCCCTTAAAACCCTGAGCTCCTTTACACTTGGCTTAAAAGCAATCTATTCAATGCTATAGAGCTTTTAACTCTTCGAAGTTTTTATATCTTTAATCTCATTTCATCCTTACAATGTCCCTGTGAGGTAGGAAGGGCAGGCATTATTAAAACCATTTGAATAATGAGCAAAGAGAGCCCAAGAAGATGAAGTATCTTGCTCCACATCCTCTGAGAAGAGATCCTTGTTTCCTGACTCCTGAGTCAGTGGCTTTCTTTTCTTTCTTTCTTTTTTTTTTTTTTTTAATCACTCCAGGAATCTTAAATGACTTGGACATTCTCTTTTCAAACTCTCTTGTGTCCTGGCTCAGGTTGGACAGGAAGGAGAAGAAAGGGTGTGGGAGATGGACTGTGAGGGGATTTAATCTCATTTCATCCTTACAATGTCCCTGTGAGGTAGGAAGGGCAGGCATTATTAAAACCATTTGAATAATGAGCAAAGAGAGCCCAAGAAGATGAAGTATCTTGCTCCACATCCTCTGAGAAGAGATCCTTGTTTCCTGACTCCTGAGTCAGTGGCTTTCTTTTCTTTCTTTCTTTTTTTTTTTTTTTTAATCACTCCAGGAATCTTAAATGACTTGGACATTCTCTTTTCAAACTCTCTTGTGTCCTGGCTCAGGTTGGACAGGAAGGAGAAGAAAGGGTGTGGGAGATGGACTGTGAGGGGAGATGCAGGAGAAAGAAGGTCCAGAAGGGGAAAATGCTTACATGACTTGCATATCAATAGCTACTCATTAGCGAGGGAGAGGTCAGGGCACTTGTCGATAATGATGTGTGCATTATGGTACTTAATGGAAATGGTGCTGTATCTGCCCCATCAAAAACTAATCTGCCCAAGAGATATCCAGGCCCAGCACAGCAAGAATGAAATTCCCCCTGGGGCCAGCTTCTGGAACTGAATGTGAAGCCATTAGTATCAGAAGCCCCGGGGAGTGCAGCAAGCATGTGCTGCTGATTCAGACAGTGTAGACTCCAGCCATTAGTAGGGCCAGGCTGGGGACCAGAGAAGCAGCTCTGGAGATGGGATGCTTAGTTAGACCCATCCAGGCTGCCCACAAGTATGGGCTGTGGAAAGGGAATAGAGGACCCTCTCTGCCCTAGTTCCATGGGGTCTTGGCATAAAAGCTCTGCTAGTTCTCTAAAGTGCAGCCAAGCATTTTGTTCCTCTCCCAACTCTATCCTAAGCATAACTATGCCCAGGTCTTACCCAGGGCATCGTGAACGTGTGTCTTTCTAGTTTGTGTCTGGCTTCCTCTTAAGTTCAAGATGGGTGGGTTGGTCCCTCAACCTTGCAGAGCCACCAACAACTTTGCCTCTAGGAGCCACTGCTGACATAGAGCAGGAAGGCTGCCCTGTGAGTACGGGGTGCTTGGGGGCTAAACCTATCTCTGCATTAGCCAGTTTCGTGACACTGGCTAAATCTCTGTCCCTTTGCATGTAACTGTTTTATCTGAAGATGGTGTATCAATAGCTGCTTACCAGGTGGCTGTCAGGCCTTAATTTCATTTGAGAAGAGAGAGGACAAGGGATGCTATAAAAGTGTAAAGAATTCTAGAGGCAAAATATTGTTCATCCATAGATGAGAGGACTTCCTTCCCAACCTCCCCAAAGGAAGCACTGCCAGCTGGTATCCCAAGACCTATCAGAGAAACACCTGACATAGATTATCTCTTGGGGTCCTGCTAGTTCAGACAGAGCATGGGCCTTAGTCGCTGAAAGAGTCAAGGATGGAGAGAGGTCACTCATGTTCTGTCCAGAGATCTCATGGACCATTCCTGCCCCGATGATCTATTCAGTTCAGTTCAGTTCAGTCGCTCAGTCGTGTCCGACTCTCTGCGACCCCATGAGTCGCAGTACGCCAGGCCTCCCTGTCCATCACCAACACCTGGAGTTCACTCAGACTCACATCCATTGAGTCCGTGATGCCATCCAGCCATCTCATCCTCGGTCGTCCCCTTCTCCTCCTGCCCCCAATCCCTCCCAGCATCAGGGTCTTTTCCAATGAGTCAACTCTTCACATAAGGTGGCCAAAGTACTGGAGCTTCAGTTTTAGCATCATTCCTTCCAAAGAAATCCCAGGGCTGATCTCCTTCAGAATGGACTGGTTGGATCTCCTTGCAGTCCAAGGGACTCTCAAGAGTCTTCTCCAACACCACAGTTCAAAAGCATCAATTCTTCTGCGCTCAGCCTTCTTCACAGTCCAACTCTCACATCCATACATGACCACAGGAAAAACCATAGCCTTGACTAGACGGACCTTAGTCGGCAAAGTAATGTCTCTGCTTTTGAATATACTATCTAGGTTGGTCATAACTTNTCAAGTCTTCACATAAGATGGCCAAAGTACTGGAGCTTCAGTTTTAGCATCATTCCTTCCAAAGAAATCCCAGGGCTGATCTCCTTCAGAATGGACTGGTTGGATCTCCTTGCAGTCCAAGGGACTCTCAAGAGTCTTTTCCAGCACCACAGTTCGAAAGCATCAATTCTTCTGCGCTCAGCCTTCTTCACAGTCCAACTCTCACATCCATACATGACCACAGGAAAAACCATAGCCTTGACTAGACGGACCTTAGTCGGCAAAGTAATGTCTCTGCTTTTGAATATACTATCTAGGTTGTCATAGCTTAAGCCTAAAACAGCATCATGATTAATGAAGCTCTAGAATCATGGTGGATTAAAGTGAGGAAAAAGGTAAAGATCACCATTATTACATAACCCCAGAGGTACAAGGCAATCCATTAAATAATAAAGAGGTAAAAAAGTGAAAAAACATATCTAGGTTAAACTAAAAGGGAGTGTCAGATAAAGTCCAAAATTACCACTGGAACAACCACTAAAAACAGTAAGAGAATTCAGTTGGAGAAGGAAATGGCAACGCACTCCAGTATTCTTGCCTAGGAAATCCCAAGGACAGAGAAGCCTGGCAGGCTACAGTCCATGAGGTCGCAAACAGCTGACATGACTTAGTGACTAAGCAACAGACGCAAAATTAATATACAGAAACCCAACAGTCCTCATATATTCCAACAGTAATCAGTGGAAGATACCACAGATAATAGCAACACACAAAATATTTGTGAATAAACCTAATAAGAAATATGAAGATCTGTATGAAAAAAATCATAAAACATTATCAAGAGACATAAGACTTGAACAAATGGAACAACACATGTTCTCAGATGCTCTATAAATTTAACATCTCAATCAAAAAAGTCAAGAAGACATTTGATTTTGTTTGGAACTTGTCAATCTAATTCAGTGTTAAAAAAATAATAATAGCCAACATACTGAAATATTAGAACGAAGGAGGACTAGCCCTACTAGGTATCAAAACATAAAGTCTTAATAATTAAAACACTATTGCTATGGATACATGAATAGAGCAACAGAAATGAATCAAGTATATATGGAAATATAAAACACAGTAACAGTGAACTTTCAAATCTGTGTGGGTAAACTGATTTATTCACTCAGCAATGTTGAGACAGCTGGGCAGCCATCTGGAAAAAATGTGAAACCACATCTCACATGTAACACCAGAATAAATTCTAGATGGGTCATGGATTTAATTGTATTAGTCATAAAAAATTATTCTGTGAAATACCATGTGCTTGCAGAGGAAAATATTCATTTTTACTCTCAATGAAAAAAGCTGCCTAAAAAACAGGAAAAAAAAAAAAGTACGGATGTGAGTATATAGTAGTTATCTCTGAATGGTCAGATTACAAGCACTAGATTTCCTTTTATAAATTTAAATTTTTTTGTATTGAGCATGTGGTATTTTTTTATTCAAGGGAATAAAAGCACCAAAATAAATGGAAGAAAGGAATAAAATGAATAAGAAACACATCTGATGAACCAGAATTTAACTTAGTGAGCTAAAATTACACTTGCCTTTTCCTATCTTTAGATACTCCTGTTCAGTCTGAGAAGCATAGATGGCAGACAACACCGAAAAAACCGAGGCCAGCACTATTTTCTGTTCCTGCAGTATGATGGGCGGATCATCAGACTGGCAGAATTCATGGCACACCAGGTCAAAAAGTAAATTCCAAGTGTCTTTCCCAGTATCTGGACACTGTACTTGATAAAGATGATGAAGAAAGTAATAATTAAAAAACAGAAAACAATTAAATGGTTAACTATTGTGCTCCCCAATTCAACATCTTACCAATTGCTTGAATTCCATCATCTACTGTGGTGAGCAGCTGTAAGATATGCATGTAAACATCGAGCCCTTCTGGATTTTCAGAGCTAAATACAAAAAGCAAAAGCATGGAATCAACTCTCAGTCTGTGGAACTGTGACCATTCATTTATTCAATAAATATTTATCATGGTACTAGGCACTGCCCTACATGCTAAGGATAAAAAAGGGAACAGGACAAAGTCCTTACATTCTAATAGAAGAAACAGTCAAAAAACAAGTATTATGTAGTACTCAATAAATATTTATCATGGTACTAGGTCCTGCCCTACGTGCTACGGATAAAAAAGGGAACAGGACAAAGTCCTTACATTCTAATAGAGGAAACAGTCAAAAAACAAATATTATGTAGTACAATCAACACACATTGGGCAAGAAGTAAAAATTCGTTTTGACCTTGGCCCATGAAAATAATAATGCAGAAACCTACCAGGGGACATACTTCACCACCATGTGGTTTACTTGAATCAGACAAAAAGTGACTGAGACTTCCACAGAATGAATGTAAGGCCCACTGTACCCAGCACCGACAATAGCGATGTTCTTAAAACTTCATAGGATAATCTTACCCGCTGAGCTGAGAATACTAAAACCTGGTAAGTATAATTTTGGTGATAAACAGTCTGGATTCCTAAACTCACAGACTTAGTTCTTCAACCACATAATTAAGTGAAAAGATAGTGAACAACTAAAAGATGGTTCATAAGTGCTTACAGCTTGCAGGCACTACGTTAGAGGCTGGGGAAACAGATACATATACAACACCCTTACCTTCATGAAATTTACTGTCTAAAAGCAAAGGCGATAATTACATGGATAATAAATAATAGTAAAGTGATATGAATGTAACACTAGAAGATATCCAAGTAGCAGACTTAATTTAGTTTGGAGAGTCAGGGAATGTATCTTAAGAGAAACAGTTTGCCCTGAAAGGGGCAGAGAAATGTTGGAGGCAGAGACAACATGGTGTGCAATGGCCTGGAGTCACGGTGACTTGGTTCAGTTGAAGAAATGAAGGAAATTTCCTGTAGCTGAAACAGAGGACAGGAATAAGGATGGAGAAGCACTGTATAGGGCCTTGTAAGCCAGAAAAATCTGGACCTCATTCAAAGGAAGGCAACTGAAGAGTCTGAAGCATGAAAGTGAGATGATCAGTGTATGTTCTGGAAAGACAGCTCTATAGTCTAGGCCTGGAAGAGCGAGCCTTGAGGCTGGGAACTCAGGTTAAGAGAATGGTGCAGCTGTCCAGCTATGCAACTGTCCATTGCAGCCTGGCAGGGGCACAGACAAAGTTTCAGAAAATTCAGGAAAAGAGACTTCCCTGGTGGTCCAATAGTTAAGAATTGCCTTGCAGTGTGGGGGATGCAGGTTCAGTCCCCAGGCGGTTCAATGCCCATATGCCAAGGGGCAACTAAGCCTGGTACACTGCAACTGGTGAGTCTGCATGGAGCAAACAAAGATCCTGCCTGCCACAACAAGGCCTGCTGGAGCCAAATAAATAAATATTTTTAGAAAGTTAGGAACAAGGCTTGGAGGTTGACTGGCCATGGGAAAAGGGTGGGATAGGGAAGTGTCAGTAACGGCTTCCACATTTCTCCCACATAATCCAAATGGAATAATGATTACCTTATTTATTGAGATTGAGAATACTGAAGCAGCAGGTCTGGGGGAAAATGATGAGTTTTATGCTCACCTGGATAAAGGACATAAAATTTAAAGGTTTTAGTGTGGATTATTTGGAATTCCCTGGCAGTCCAGTTGTTAAAACTCTGCACTATCACTGCTGAAGGCCCAGGTTCAATCCCTGGTCAGGGAACTAAGATCCTACAAGCCACAGGGAGTAGCCCAAAAAAAAAAAGTAGGTCAAAGAACATTAAGAATGAGTTGACCAACAGGCAGATCAGTTCATAAATTAATTTTCTACTGACTAGCAAAAAACGGTTTCAGTGACCTACAAGATCTCATAATCACTCTTAGGAAGATACCAGAACCCAAAAGGCAGTCACTTATCCGAGACTGGCACATATATGCAAGCAGCAAGAAAACAAATGACATCTGACATTAAAGGAAGAAGTTGTCACATGGCCAGTAAAAAATAAAGCACAAAGAAAATCTTTTCCATTTGATACAAAATTATACAAAACTGCAGATGATTTTAGTCTACTGCTAAGTAATACTAGTATTAGAACAGATATTTTGCAACCATTATGATTCTTGCAAAGAGCAAATACACTGTCACCAATATTAGTAGTGAATCAAACCTGTCAAAGATCAGCTATGTGCTACTCATCCCGCTCAAAGGTAACTAAGAAGACATATGATGTAAGGATGCTTCTAGCAACGGGGTTTTCCCAGAACATTTTGCACAGAAGAGCTCACCTACCGCACTTGTTTGGCAGCTTCAAGTACACAGGGCACAATTCGAAACACTGGCTGCTGTTCAGAATCTTCCTGGGGTTGGTCCAGAGCCTGAACAGCCCCAATTCTAATCCATTCCACATTAGCTTCTCATCCAAATCAAACAGCTTGTCCACAACCTCCCCAACCTTTACCAGCAAGTCAACTGCAGAGAATAAAAGAGATATTGAAATAAGAAACAGAATTTTTAAAGCAGTAAGTCTAATCAAAATTCCTAAAATTTGAAGGCTAAATCTTATCAAAAAAAGCTAAATGGCCCAGGTTCAATCCCTAGTCTGGGAACTAAGACCCTACAAGCCACAGGGAGTAGCCCCCCCCCCCCAAAAAAGTAGGTCAAAAAGCATTAAGAATGAGTTGACCAACAGGCAGATCAATTCATAAATTAATTTTCTAGTGACTAGCAAAAAAGAGTTTCGGTGGTCTACAAGATCTAGTGATCACTCTTAGGAAGATACCAGAGCCCAAAAGGCAGTCACTTACCTAATCAAAATTCCTAAAATTTGAAAGTTAAATCTTATCAAAGCATTACTTATTCCAAGCACCATCTGTTTTCAACCTTTAAATTTGCTTGCATTCCTTCAAGTGGGAGATTTATCAGTATCTTGAGAGCTTAAGAAGAAAGTTTATATCTTGAACTGAAGTAGTTTCTCACCTAACAGTTTTTAAGTGAACTCTAGAAATAGTTACGTGGTTTCCTAAAAATTAAATATAATTTTAAAGATTTTTTTTTTCCTAGATTACATGGTGACTTACCATTTGTTGAACTTGACATGATAAAGCAAATACTATCATAAATAGCTGGATTTTCTCGAATTCTTTCAACCCAGACACTGGCCACTTCTGTCTGGGAAAGGCAAGTAAGCAACAACCTACGTGAAAAACGTGAGCTTAACATCTATCTTTCAAAAACAGTAAAGAAAATTCAAGAGGGAAAGGGCAACTCTATCTCCTGGGTCCCGTTATGGGCGAGTATAGAGAATCCATAAAAAGAAGCATACCTGCTTGTTTCCAGCAGAGTAGGAGGGTCTGAATCATATAAACCGTGCAGCAGTACCTGGCTACAAAAACAAAAATGGTTAACCCAGTGTGCCTCACTTCTCTCCTTCAAATATCACAACAGGATTTTTAACTTTTTAAACATTTCAATTGTGAAAATATGGCTTACAAACATGAAAGCCAGTAAGATACACATCTACGAACAATTATAAAGCCAGACATGGAACAGAGCTGCATCTCTCTAGCCACCCTGTGTCTCTTACAAATCACAGTTCTCCTTCCCACCTAGAAACGAGCACTATCCTGACTTCTCCAGCAATCAGTTTCCTGGTTTACCCTATAGTTCACTTACATATTTTGGTTTTGACCTTTATATGAAAGAAATGATATTGTATGTACTCTACTGCATCTGAGCTCTTCTGCCCAACCACCTCTTTACAACCTACCCATCTTGTTCCTGTAGCTGCTGATTCACTGCTGTGGAGCATTTCATTGAATGAATATAAAGCAATTTATTTTTCCAGCCTACTACTGATGAACATGTGGGTTGATTCCAATTTGGGGCTATTTCAAGCAACAGTCATAATACTTTTTGTATGAGTATCCTGATTTATGCGTGCAACTTCTCTTACCATATACCTAGAAGCGGCATCACTGGGTCACAGTGCATCTTCTAATTTGACCAGGTAATGCCCAACTGTCCCAAAGTGGTTGAAGAAATGTATATCTTATCAGCAACGCACCCTCTTCCATGTTACTTTTAAGATAAGTATTTAATTAAATTTATAAAACTTGTCAATATTACTCATTCAGATTTTTAATAGGTATCACTAGACACCAAACATAATCCTGAGTCGTTTATTCCATGAATGATTGTAAATTATGGAAGAATAAAGACCTTAAACTAGGATCTTAAAGTCCTTCCACACCTAGAAGAGGTAATAACCTCTACTTTGGAAGCCCCAGTTACTTGAATCCTGTGATAAGCCCTACAGCTGTTCCTGAAAATAATCTAGAACAGTTTTCTTAACCTACTGTAGGCACATATTTCTTTAAGATTCTGATTAACAGAATTAAAAGAGACCTATCCTCTAAGCAGAAGCATAAGAGCCTTTGAATCACAGAGGCACTTCTGTATCCTCTAGTCTGTTGGCAAGCCAATCCACCCACCATCTACGTCAAAATTCTCAGGGTGACTGTGGTCGACAAGTCTAGTTGTTTTAGACTCCAGCTCTGCGCCTCTGGAATTCCTGAGCCTGAACTGTTTTGGACTCTGGTCAGGGGCTCCATCTCCAAGCTCTGTCCCACTGGTTCTTATCCCATTTGGGTGACGATTCAGGCTCCTTTGCAATCAATGCTGAAAACAGGCTTAAATTCTGAATCATGTCCACAAATAGCATGGAAGCCCTCAGATACCATCATCAACACAGAGTGAAGTTCCTGGAGCATGCTCACCAGGAGAAAGAAGTACTACATTCCACGTTTCCCTCTCTCTTATGTATAAGGATTTCCTTAGGGATACGAAATATGAATCTATTTTTTAAAAACATAGTTATTATGTTATAAAACTTACCCAAGATTTTTATCACTGCTGATGGACACACATATCTCCTGGAAACAGGCCATATTACCTAATATTCCCACACAGATTTCCTGCCAAATCAAATTTCACATGTCACAATGGCTCTAAGGTGAAAGACATATACAAAAATAACAACGTGGAAAAAAAAAAAAAAAAAAAAACCTTTCACTGAGCCAAATCTGGGAAGAGAAAAAGGGAAGCAGCACACGGGAGTATACTGCCCATACCCTCATTTGACAACTGTCCAGTAGTATTTGAGAGGAGATGAAAAACACAAGAAAAAGAAAGATCAAAGGCAGGCAGGAGTTTGTGGAAGAAGAAACCTTATGGGTGAACTGAGTCATAACTGATTGATAAGATTCGAATGTACAAACAAGACAGACATTCGAACGCGAGGGAACGTGTCAGCCAAGGCAGGAAGGGAACAGTGCACTAGAGTGAACAAAGGCTAGCACAGAAAGCTGCCTGTATCAGCACACAGTTACTGGGTCAGACAGCACGTCCATTCAGGTTTTTCCATGACATCGTACACAAACAAACTTTTTGGCCAACCCAATGTTAGGTAGCAATGGTGGGAGGAGAGCGTGAGGTAAATACAGCAGAGAGAAAGGATCAGGATTAAGGGCCCTAAATGTCATGTTGAAGAGTTTAGACTTAATCTGAGTTATCTGAAGTCATGAAAGTCTTCAAGAAAGTGGTCAACATACTGTAATATTTTAGGAAAATTATTTTGGCAGCAAAATGTATAACACATGATAGTGAAAAAATTTTAAAGAAGCTAACTTCAGTAGTAACAGCTAATATTTATTTATAACTTACTATTCCCAGGCACTACCCTAAGCACTTTCCATGAACCATTTTATTAATAATTTACAAGGATGTACCATCATTACCACCATTTTTCAAATGAGGAAATCAAAACGCAGAGAAGTTAAACAACTTGCAGACTGATCTGTAGCCCCCTCAGAACAGTAAAGTGAGAAAAACGAAAGATTATTGAGCACGCTTAGGTCACTGCACCAAAGAGGCAGCTTTAGAAAGGTACATACTTACTCTTAATCGAGGACATTTGGATTTGGCCAATACTCCCATAAATATGTCAGGAGCATTAAATTCTTGGAGAAACAAAGCCACATCCTGAAAAGAAAGTGATTATTAACTTGGATGCTGAATATTCCTCCTTAAACCCAATAGCTTAGGGAACCTTAAAAGAAATGAATTTCATATATACTTCTTTTCAGGCACAAGGAAAAAAATGCATAAAGCTAGGAATTGTGTCAACAGATAAAAGTAATATGAGAGCACTGTGGTATACGGCCTCAAGGCAATGGAACAATTCCACAAGCAAATCTGAAGGGACTGTGGTATTCCAGAGCAACGTCCTCCTTTCTCTGCCTTGGATGTAGTTATCTTAATGATCTTTCTACCCAAAAGGAATTCTCATTCATTCATTCAAACACATTACCGATTCCAGGTATCATGCTAGAATATGGGAGAAGGGGGAAAAAAGTAAGTCATAATTTTTGTCTTCTAAGAGCTTAACACTTAACAGAGAAAAGAGATAAAAGCTCCTATTGGGCCATGCCCCAATCAGAACTTTTGTTTTCAAAATACTCAACAGAAAAAATTCTGATCACAATGTAATTGCAAAAGCTTCACATGTTCAGCCTAGAGAGTCTGCCTGGCCCCCAGGGCCTAAAGGGGCACATCACACAGGGGAATGAACCGGGGGTGGACATGCAGCCCAGCCTCACTAGAAATGCAAACCCCATAACTAAATCAATTAGCTGTGGAGATTTTCACTGTAAAATACTGAAATAAAATTAAGCTTCTGGCTGCCTACTGCCTTGGATATTCACCAAACCTGTGAAGTGTATTCACAATAGTTTAACTTAGAACACATGCTAAGTGGCTCAAATGAAAAATGCCCTTCAAAGCGCCCTCAAAGAGAAAGGCAGCTGAAACTGGGGTAACTTGCATGACTGCTGGCTAGGAGAGAAATACTATACTTATTCAGAGATCATGGTCAGACAACAATATTTTCAAAGCTATACTCCAAACTGAAAGTCACAGCACCAGATGCTCTCCACCCTAAGTGATCAAGCTGTCTGTCGAGTGTGCATCTCTCTGCAGCACGCAGGGACTCACTCATTTAATGACAGTTAATGACTCCTGGAGTAGCACAAGGTAGCCTAATAATATCAATGCCAGTTAACAGTAACAGCAATGAACATTTATTGAACAAGCAGTAAATCCCAGTGAAGTGGTTTGCACACTATCTCATTTAATTCTGAAAACAATCTTAAGAAATAGTTACGATCATTACACTAATAAGCAAACTCAGGTTTTAAAAGGTTAAGTAACCTGCCCAAGGTTATACAAAAAGTAGGAGAACAGAGTCAGAATTTGAAATCTGATAAAGCCCATGCTCTTAGCCAGCACACCATCCTAACTCTTAGGTACTCATCCACCCATTCGGTCCTCATAAAATATTTACTGAAAAACTCAAGTAATAGGCACTGTTTTGAACTCTGGAGACATACTAGGGATAAGGTCTCAATCCCATCTAGTTTTCCTTCTAGAGGTATAAGCAAATAATAAACATACAAACACTAATCTATTAATACATAAATTCTAAGTACTACAAAGACGATAACAAGATAACCAAAGTAAGGGGGCCTACTCTAGATATATCAGACACGGTATCTCTGAAGAAGTGATGTTAAGCTTTTAAGAGAAGGAACTTAAATCTATCAGAAGAAACAGGCTCAAAACAATCACTGAATAACAAGAATGAACAGGTTCCACGAGAGCAGAGGAGAGGAATCCTGCCTAGAGTGTCTGGGGAGACATCACAGGAGAGGTGGCATCTGAGCTGGGCCATGAAAGATGGGGAAGATTTTGTGGGGTGGGGGACATTCCGTGCCAGGAGCTGCATGGGCAGAGCATGAGCACCTGAGAAGGCAGGAAGTGCCTGAAGCCTCTGGCCCTGCTCAGACACTGAGTGGCAGGGGGTAAGGCTGGGATGAGCTTCACTGGAAGGACTCTACGCCAGAACATCAGCAAGCAGCTCTGCTCTCCAGAGGCGCTTCAAGAGCCACCACAAGGGACAGAGAGCAGACCAAGAGCACGATCCTCCCTCCACCCATGATCTCAAACAGTGGCTCTGTTTCACCTTTTATATTTGAGGTTTTCACACTAACATTTCATTTGAAAAATGAGTTTTATTTCTTTAAAAAAATGTTTCCAAACCATAGCTTCTTAACAATTGGAGGACAAACAGAGAAGACTTGAACAATACTCTCAATCGACCTGATCAAACTGACATTTACAGAACACTCCACCCAGCAACAGGAGTATACACATTCTTTTTAAGACAACATGGAACATTTACCAAGACAGATCAAATACTGGGCCTTAAAATGAGTCTCAATACATTTAACAGAAGTCAGAGTGTTCACTAACCGTAGTAAGAAAGATATCTGAAAAATCCCCAAATATTTGAAACCTAAACAATGTACTGCTAACTCATTAACCAAAAAATATTAAGGAAAACTGCTGCTGCTGCTAAGTCACTTCAGTCGTGTCCGACTCTGTGCAACCCCATAGACGGCAGCCCACCAGGCTCCCCCGTCCTGGGATTCTCCAGGCAAGAACACTGGAGTGGGCTGCCATTTCCTTCTCCAATGCATGAAAGTGAAAAGCGAAAGTGAAGTCGCTCAGTCGTGTCTGACTCCCTGCGACCCCATGGAATGCAGCCCACCAGGCTCCCCCGTCCATGGGATTTTCCAGGCAAGAGTACTGGAGTGGGGTGCCATTGCCTTCTCCGATTAAGGAAAACTAGAAAGTATTAATTGAACTAAATGCAATGAAACACAACATATCAGAAGCTGTACAACACTTCTAAAGCAATATTTAGAGGAACATTTATAGTGTTAAATGCCTATATTAAAAAAGAATGATCTCAAATCAACAACCTCAGCTTCTACCTTAAGAAATTATACAAAAAGCATATTAAACCAGAGTAAGCAGAAGAAAGGAAATAATAAAAGATCAAAGTAGAAATCAATGAAGCAGAAAATAGTAAAGCAACAAAGAAAAATCTGTGATTAAGGAACCATCACTACAGATACTAAAAGGATAATAACATACTACTATGCCAATAAATTGGAGAAGGAAATGGCAATCCACTCCAGTACTATTGCCTGGAAAATCCCATGGACAGAGGAGCCTGGTAGGCTACAGTCCATGGGGTCACTAAGAGTCGGACACAACTGAGTGACTTCACTTTCACTTTCACAGTACTTCTAAGGAGAAGGCAATGGCACTCCAGCCAGTACTCTTGGCTGGAAAATCCCATGGATGGAGGAGCCTGGTAGGCTGCAGTCCATGGGGTCGCTAAGAGTTGGACACAACTAAGCGACTTCACTTTCACTTTTCACTTTCATGCACTGGAGAAGGAAATGGCAACCCACTCCAGTGTGCTTGCCTGGAGAATCCCAGGGAAGGGGTCACACAGAGTCGGACACGACTGAAGCGACTTAACAGCAGCAGCATGCCAATAAATTCAATAACTTGGAATGAAGTGGATTAACTTTCTGAAGAACACAAACTACCAAAGTAACCAGAACAGCCCTATATCTATTAAAGAAACTGATTTACAGTCTTCCCCACAACATACTAACAACCTCTAAATGGTAAGTTTTATGGAAATGATTTGTATCTCAGTAAACCTCATTAAAAAAAAAAATAACATATATATATATATATACACAAAACTAAAAACAAACAACAAAATCTTCCCACAAAGAAAACTCCAATATCAGATGGCTTCACTGGTGAATTTCACCAAATATTTAAGAAAGCATTGATAGCAATTGTACAAAAACTCTTCCTGAAATGCGAAGAGGAAAACTTCCCATCTCATTTCTGTGAAGACAGCGTTACCTTGGTACCAAACCAGACAATGAAAAGAAATGAATCTCTCTCATGAATATACATGAAATTTCTAAACTACATTTTAGTAACTTGAAAATCAATCAATGTAGTTCATACTCACAAACCAAAAAGAAAAACCACATGATCAACTCAACAGATTTAGTGAAAGCATGACAAAATCCAAAGAGACTTAAGGACTGAACCATTCACCATCTCCTTACTCAACAGTCTTTTCAGTTTCATTTCCAATCCCATACCTCATCCATGGACATATCCCATACTCTGCAAATTTCATTCTCCATTTCTTCATCAAGCTCCATCTGCTGCTCCTCGTCATCCGAGCTGGATTTGGCATTTTCAGGGCTAACCATCTTCAGAAACACAATGGAAGGAGATGAATAAATATTATCCAGTAATATTATCCCATAATCGTTTAGAAGTCACAAAGATTAGTATCCTCAAAGTACCTTCTTCTGCAAGAAGCTTATTTTAAAAAACTAGTACCTGGGGCACCTTGGGTAAATACTGCTGCTAGGCACTGGGGTAGAAATATAAAGTTAAATAAGATTTAATCACATACTTCCAAGTAGTTTAGGATCCAGTGGGGAAAAAACATATAAACTGATAATCACAACAGAAAAGGTAAGTGATTGAACTGAGTTGTGGACAGAGTCGTGAAAACAAAAAGATGGACCAGTCACCTATGTCTGGGAGAAGCTTTCCCAAATTTATCTTAGGAGGGATATTGAAGCTAAATCTGAGGGGAAATTGGAGTTTGTCATCCTGAAGAGGAGGAGACAGAGAAAAGTACAAGAGTTCAGAGTTAAGAAAAGGCCTAGCATGTGTGGGGAATGGTGAGCAGTTTAGTGTGCCATGGGCCGATAAATCTGGAAAAGCTGCAAAGAGCCCTGGATTCCAGTCTAAGAAATACGAGTTTTCCACTGTAGGCAACAGTAACTATGAGGAACTCCCATGGGCGACTTTTTTTTTTTTTTTCGATTATTCGGGCAGCTGTGCAGAAGATGGACTAGGGAGGACAGTGATTGAAAGCAGAGGGAAAAGTTAGAGAAACATGAGAAGAACGTTCACATTTATTGAGAGGTTCCTATAAGGCAAACTACGGTAAGCATTCTCTGGCTATCATAATCTTATTTAATCTACACAATAACTATAAAGAATAATGCAAATACTATCCCACTTTATAGAAACTAGGAAAGAAGTCGGTTACGTGACGTGCCCAAAGTCAGGGAGGGCGAACTGCGCTTTTCACATCAGAGCTGCACGAAGCCCATTTATTCTACGACAGCGGAAGTCCTCGAAACAGATAAATTACGACCTGGGCTTCAGTGGGGCGCAAAAACCCAGCGCATCAGATGCACTGCATGTAAGCAATGCATTTACATGGTCACGCATATTTGGAAATTTTGTAAAAATAAAACATTTTAACCAAAAGCATTCCAGCATCCCTGCCGTGACACGTCCCTTTGTATTGAGGGGCACACAGAGTGGCGCCCGGCAGTTTTGCGGTCCGCGGGTAGACAACCTGGAGATCAGGGGTAAGGCCCGGCCGCCGGGGCCTGGGGAGGGGTCGTCGAAGGCACGGCGGCTCCCGGGGCAGGAGGGGGCTGCCCGAGGCGGGGCGGCAGCCTGGGGAGAGTAGGGGGAGCCCACGCGAGGCGCGTTTCCGCACCTGGATGAGCCCGCTGAGGACGCCGAAGAGCCAGTGCTTGCTGTAGACCGTGCTGCCTATACAGTCCCCCCCGCCGCGGCCTCCTCGTCCTCGTCCCGACTCGGCGGCGGTGGCGACGGGTTGCGGTCCATGACTCGGCCGCCTCTGGCGCGCGGGAGCTCCTCCGGAAGCCGCGGGAGGAGGCGAGAGCCCGCCAGGCGCCAGAGGGCCCAGCGCAGCTCCTGCCACAGCGCCCTCTGCTGCCCGGAGCCCTGCCGGCCTCCGCCCAATACCCGCCCAATGCATATGCCCACCGGGACGGGGAGCGCTCTACCCAGGACCCCAGCGCGGTTATATTCTTAATTGTTATTTGTCACCCTCCCTGGACCACATATTCCATCTCTCCAGGAGCTCTTAGCCTGGTTGGAATGGCCAGGGTGTGGGGGCAGGGAACAGGACGATGTATCCGCTACAGACGTGAAACTATCGGACCTCTGACCTTTGGGCACAGTTGCCATTCTTAAAAGCATCGCTCTTCTCCCAGGTGTGTTCGGAATCCTGGGAAAGACGAAAGCCACCAGTAAGAATGTCAGTATTACAACTCAGTTCTGTTCAGTCGGTCAGTCGTGTCCGACTCTTTGCGACCCCATGGACTGCAGCACACCAGGCCTCCTTGTCCATCACCAACTCCCGGAGTTTACCCAAACTCGTGTCCATTGAGTCGGTGATGTATTTTCAGTTCCTGCTGCTATTTAGTCTGATGGTACTAAACCTCAGACCCCATGCTCCCCTACACCCCACAGCAAATATTTTAGAACATCCCTTTAAGGAAATGAAATTTACAGATGATATAACCTACCTCAACATGTAATTTCAATAATATCAATATGATTCCCTGGAGAAGGAAATGGCAACCCACTGCAGTATTCTTGCCTGGAGAATTCCACGGACGGAGAAGCCTGGCGGGCTGCAGTCCATGGGGTCTCAGAGAGTCGACTGAGTGGACTAACACACACTCACACACACACACACACACACACACACACACGCAATATGATTCCCTTACAGAAAGGAAAAATAAAATTAATTTAAAATAAAATAATATGTATTTTAATTTTTAACTGCTCAGGCACAACAGTACTAAAAGATATCAATATACTAAAGGTCTCCAGTTTGGGCACATACATATCAATCAGATTACTGTGAGCCTCATATCTACAAATGGAGAATGACTTAGGTGTGGTTCCTGAGGGACCCTGCTTCTCAAAATCATGCACAGATGATGGTAAAATTTCTAACAAAATAAAGTTCAATTTACATAGCAATTGCACTTAAAGTATATTAAAAGTGAGCAAAAATACTCTGTGTTTATATATAAATATATATAAAATACAAATATATAAATACATATAAATATATAAAATACAAATGGGTCAGGCTCAAATAATTATCCACATTTTTTCATCTTTTGTTCAGGGGCAGACTTTGTGGTATTTGAATTATTCAGTTTTGGAAGCCCATTTTAGGGAAAACACTACAAAATTACAAACATTAAGTTAGTTACAATATGAAATATTTATTTAGAATGGGAAAAAAGAAATCACAGCAAATCACCAATTTAAAGTAGCCAACTAATACCTTAAAGTGAAATCCAGAAAAATACCTGTTTTTATTAATAAGCAGCCTGACATACTTCTACAATCCTTTTTTCTTGTTTTAATAGACTTTTCCAAGCAGTTTTACGTTCACAGCAGTATTAAGCAGAAGGTAGAGATTTCCCATAGAATCCTTACCCCCATTCATAGATAGCCTCCACCATTATCAACATTCTCCACCAAAAACAATAAACAATATTTGATACAATTGTTGAACCTACATTGGGGTATCAGTATCACCCAGAGTTGATAGTTTACATTAGGGCTTACTCTTGGTGTTGTACATCCTATGAATCTGGCAAATTTGGTGGTACTGGTGGTAAAGAACCCACCTGCCAATGCAGGAGATGGTAAGAGACAGGCATTCATTCAATCCCTGGACTGAAAAGATCCCCTGGAGGAGGGCATGGTAACCCACTCCAGGACTTTTGCCTGGAGAATCCCATAGACAGAGGAGCCTGGGGGGCTGCAATCCACAGGGTGCAAAGAGTTGGACATGACTGAAGTGACTTAGCATGCATGCAAGCCAACTGGGGCATCTTTATCATCCAGAATCCATAGTTTACATTAGGGCTCACTCTTGGGGTTGTACATTCTACGGCTCTGGCAAATGTATAATGGCAAGTATTTACTGTCATAGTATCACACAGAGTAGTTAGTTTCACTGTGCTAAAAATCCTCTGTGCTCTGAGTATTTGCAATCCTTTTTCAATATAGTTTTTGCTATGGTTTCTTTGATCACTTTTTTGTATGACAATGGCCTTGTAAGGTCATTTTCTGTGACAAAAAAATTGGTAATTTTGTCTTTAGCATAGTTGTTTAAATAGTTTAGGAAATTATTATTGGTAGTTGAAAGCTCCTTTCAGCTTCACAGCTTGTTACTGATAATATTCTGTAAAGTTTTGACCACTTGTACTTTTCTTTCATTTTCACAGTGTCAAGCTTCCCTATGCTGGGGGAGTATTTTCTACTCAGCAGAATTGTTTGTACAAAAAAATAATTATTCACTTTTTTGAAGGGTTAGATTTGTCTATAGGACCCATTGAGAGTACTGTATTCCTTGGAGGAAGATTTGATCTTTTACAATAATTGTAGAATAATCAGTTTTCATTTCTTCTTGAATCAGTTTTTATAAATTGTGTTTTTCTAAAAATTTGATGATTTTTATCAAGTTTTAAGCTTTAATGCTGAAGTTTTTCATGGTGTTATTAATATCCTTTCCAGGATTTGGAGCACAGAGTTGTGGACAGATAATTGTTCCATATAATGGTCCATATATGGTTTGTATAGCATGGTCCGTGTTCTGGACATAAAACTGGCATGCCCTCCATGTGGAGGGCCAACTATACTGTGTCATTTTATATGAAGCACTTAATATTTGTGGATTTTGGCTTCTGCAGGGGTCCTGAAACCCATCCCCAGCAGTTATCAATGGATAACTGTGGTTTTACTCTGAATTAT
Organism: Aepyceros melampus; assembly: GCA_006408695.1. Lineage (NCBI taxonomy): Eukaryota > Metazoa > Chordata > Mammalia > Artiodactyla > Bovidae > Aepyceros > Aepyceros melampus. The sequence goes on from SJXQ01000390.1 coordinate 227,730, forward strand.
TACTGTTGTTCATTAGTACATTATCTCCTTTTTAAAAACAGTGTGTTTATTGATCATCTCCATAGTATTTACATCATGTCCAATCCTTCTGCAACTCCATGGACTGTAGCCCGCCAGTCTCCTCTGTCCATGGGATTTCCCAGGCAAGAATACTGGAGTGGGGTGCCATTTCCATCTTCAGGGGATCGAACCTGAGTCTCCTGCATTGGTAGGCAGACTTTTTACCACTGAGCCACCTGGGAAGCTCTAGAGTATTAAATACCATAGACAAATTGACTTCACAAGCATTTGTTAATTATTTTTTGTGCTCCTTATACACTATCAAGTACTGCAGATACAGAATGCAGTAACTTAGCTCTGTACCATCCCTGCTCCCTTGGGGCTCACAGCCCTACCCTGCACAGAGTGGGAGGCAGCTCAGTACAGTTTAGTACTGGCCAGAGGCCGGCCAGCAAGTCTGCAGTGATTGGGGTCTTCGCCGCTCCGGGCCCATTCATTGGCAAACTGGTCAGCGCTCAAGTCCTCCCATCAGTAGCCACTGTCTCCATACTTAGACAAGTCTGTGACTCTCTGAGCATTCTCTCTGGCATCGCTGGAATGGAGAAGTGTGGGGAGGAGATTAATCCAGGGCTGATGAGCCACAGCTGCACCCTCCCCATCTCTCCTCTTTCCAAGGAATCAAAGACTCTGAGAGGAGCCAAGGAAAGAGGGGCTAAAACTCTGAGACAGCGCACCTCAGCCCAAATTAGCCCTGTGCTGGGTGAATAGCTCTCATAGGGAGAGGGCTGAGAATCGCTGGTTCCACCAGCCTCATTCTGCTCTTCAGCCACTCAGACCCCACGCTGGGCACAGAACAGGAGGGTGGGTAAGAGTAGGAGGGTCCACAGCCCTAAGGGAAGTTCTCCAGGGCTTGGCCCCTTCATATTCTCCAAGGCAGCCGAGCTCTGCTCACTCATGCCTGCATCGCCAGCGTCCTTGGTACCTGATCACTTTAGCAGCCCAGGTGCTCCCTGGTCCCCTTTATGCAGCATCATAGTTCCCTGGGAGCGGAAGTATTTGTCTGAACTTTGTAGCTGGCTTCTCTCATGTCAGTAAGAAATGGCAACCCACTCCAGTATTCTTGCCTAGAGAATTCCATGGACAGGGAAGCCTGGCAGGCTACAGTCCATGGGGCCACAAAGAGTCAGACATGACTGAGCGACTAACACTACTACTCTCTCAGGTCAAAGTAGGCCCTCCATATGTCTTTAGCCCCTGGAAAGGAAAAGAAAAGGGTGAGATGAACGTGATCATATCTTGGCAAAATAGAGAAATGATACATTTTCTTCCCATTGCATCCAAATTTCAGTCTTTGAGTAAGCCCTTGGAGATTATTGTGCTGCTACTGCTAAGTCACTTCAGTCATGTTCGACTCTGTGCAACCCCATAGATGGCAGCCCACCAGGCTCCCCTGTCCCTGGGATTCTCCAGGCAAGAACACTGAAGTGGGTTGCCATTTCCTTCTCCAATGCATGAAAGTGAAAAGTGAAAGTGAAGTTGCTCAGTCGTGTCCGACTCTTAGCAACCCCATGGACTGCAGCCCACCAGGCTCCTCCACCCATGGGATTTTCCAGGCAAGAGTACTGGAGTGGGGTGCCATTGCCTTCTCCGGGAGATTATTGTATTGGCTTGAAATAAATATTCCTTTACTTTTCACTTCCTTGATTTAAACTTGTGAGAATCACACTTGGTGCAAATTTTATTCTGTATGTTTCCATTTTAAGCCTGTTGTTACTTTGTTTCTGGTGGGGCGTGATGTGTGCAAGAAGAGGTCAGATGCTCTTTAGAGCACATTTGTTTGTACAATGAACCTCTATCTGGAAAAATATAGGAAAGGCTCTGACCAGAACTTGAGACCAAAGGCAATACTAAGGGAGGCTGCAGATACAGGATAGTTCTAACAGAGTAAAGGGGAAAATATTCATCCCTGTACACTCAGTGAGGACTACTTAGTTCTGCATACATCTGAGTTCAGTTCAGTCACTGAATCAATCATGTCCGACTTTTTGCAACCCCATGGACTTCAGTATGCCAGGCTTCCTGTAGGTACCAACTCCCAGAGCTTATTCAAACTCATGTCCATAGAGTCAGTGATGCCATCCAACCATCTTATCCTCTGTCATCCCTTCTCCTGCTGTCTTCAATCTTTCCCAGCATTAGGGTCTTTTCCAATGAGTCAGTTCTTCACATCAGGTAGCCAAAGTACTGGAGTTTCAGCTTCAGCATCAGTCCTTCCAATGAACACCCAGGACTGATTTCCTTTAGGATGGACTGGGTGGATCTCCTTGCAGACCAAGGGACTCTCAAGAGTCTTCTCCAACACCACAGTTCAAAAGCATCAATTCTTTGGTGCTCAGCTTTCTTTACAGCCCAACTCTCATATCCACACATGACTACTGGAAAAACCATAGCTTTGATTAGACAGACCATTGTTGGTAAAGTAATGTCTCTGCTTTTTATCATGCTGTCTAGGTTGGTCAAAGGTTTTCTTCCAAGGAGCAAACATCTTTTAATTTTATGGCTGCAGTCACCATCTGCAGTGATTTTGGAATCCCCCAAAATAAACTCTCTCACTGTTTCCATTGTTTCCCCATCTATTTGCCATGAAGTGATGGGACCGGATGCCATGATCTTAGTTTTCTGAATATTGAGTTTTAAGCCAACTTTTTCACTCCCCTCTTTCACTTTCATCAAGAAGCTCTTTAGTTCTTCTTTTATTTCTGCCATAAGAGTGGTGTCGCTGCATATCTGAGGTTATTGATATTTCTCCCAGCAATCTTGATACCAGCTTTTGCTTCATTCAGCCCAGCATTTCACGTGATATACTCCGCATATAAGTTATATTACCAGGGTGACAATATATAGCCTTAATGTACTCCTTTCCCGATTTGGAACCAGTCTGTTGTTCCATGTCCAATTCTAACTGTTGCTTCTTGACTTGCACACAGGTTTCTCAAAAGGCAGGTCAGGTGGTCTGGAATTCCCATCTCTTTTCTGGTGGGGCGTGATGTGTGCAAGAAGAGGTCAGATGCTCTTTAGAGCACATTTGTTTGTACAATGAACCTCTATCTGGAAAAATATAGGAAAGGCTCTGACCAGAACTTGAGACCAAAGGCAATACTAAGGGAGGCTGCAGATACAGGATAGTTCTAACAGAGTAAAGGGGAAAATATTCATCCCTGTACACTCAGTGAGGACTACTTAGTTCTGCATACATCTGAGTTCAGTTCAGTCACTGAATCAATCATGTCCGACTTTTTGCAACCCCATGGACTTCAGTATGCCAGGCTTCCTGTAGGTCACCAACTCCCAGAGCTTATTCAAACTCATGTCCATAGAGTCAGTGATGCCATCCAACCATCTTATCCTCTGTCATCCCTTCTCCTGCTGTCTTCAATCTTTCCCAGCATTAGGGTCTTTTCCAATGAGTCAGTTCTTCACATCAGGTAGCCAAAGTACTGGAGTTTCAGCTTCAGCATCAGTCCTTCCAATGAACACCCAGGACTGATTTCCTTTAGGATGGACTGGGTGGATCTCCTTGCAGACCAAGGGACTCTCAAGAGTCTTCTCCAACACCACAGTTCAAAAGCATCAATTCTTTGGTGCTCAGCTTTCTTTACAGCCCAACTCTCATATCCACACATGACTACTGGAAAAACCATAGCTTTGATTAGACAGACCATTGTTGGTAAAGTAATGTCTCTGCTTTTTATCATGCTGTCTAGGTTGGTCAAAGGTTTTCTTCCAAGGAGCAAACATCTTTTAATTTTATGGCTGCAGTCACCATCTGCAGTGATTTTGGAATCCCCCAAAATAAACTCTCTCACTGTTTCCATTGTTTCCCCATCTATTTGCCATGAAGTGATGGGACCGGATGCCATGATCTTAGTTTTCTGAATATTGAGTTTTAAGCCAACTTTTTCACTCCCCTCTTTCACTTTCATCAAGAAGCTCTTTAGTTCTTCTTTTATTTCTGCCATAAGAGTGGTGTCGCTGCATATCTGAGGTTATTGATATTTCTCCCAGCAATCTTGATACCAGCTTTTGCTTCATTCAGCCCAGCATTTCACGTGATATACTCCGCATATAAGTTATATTACCAGGGTGACAATATATAGCCTTAATGTACTCCTTTCCCGATTTGGAACCAGTCTGTTGTTCCATGTCCAATTCTAACTGTTGCTTCTTGACTTGCACACAGGTTTCTCAAAAGGCAGGTCAGGTGGTCTGGAATTCCCATCTCTTGAAGAATTTTCCACAGTTTGTTGTGAGCCACACAGTCAAAGGCTTTGGCATAGTCAATAAAGCAAAAGCAGATATTTGTCTGGAACTCTCTTGCTTTTTCCATGATCCAGCAGATGTTGGAAATTTGATCTCTGGTTCCTCTACCTTTTCTAAAACCAGCTTGAACATCTGGAAGTTCATGGTTCATGTACTGTTGAAGCCTGGCTGGGAGAATTTTGAGTATTACTTTGCTAGCGTGTGAGATAAGTGCAATTGTGCAGTAGTTCGAACATTTATTGGCATTGCCTTTCTATGGGATTAGAAAGAAAACTGACCTTTTCCAGTCCTGTGGCACTGCTGAGTCTTCCAAATTTGCTGGCATATTGAGTGCAGCACTTTCACAGCATCAGCTCTGAGGATTTGAAAGAGCTCAACTGGAATTCCATCACCTCCACTAGCTTTGTTCGTAGTGATGCTTTCTAAGGCCCACTTGACTTCTCATTCCAGGATGTCTGGTTCTAGGTGAGTGATCACACCATTGTGATTATCTGGGTCGTGAAGATCTTTTTTGTACAGTTCTTCTCTGTGTTCTTGCCTTTTCTTAATATCTTCTGCTTCTGTTAGGTCCATACCCTTTCTGTCTTTTATTGTGCCCATCTTTGCATGAAATATTCCCTTGGTACCTAATTTTCTTGAAGAGATCTCTAGTCTTTCCCATTCTATTGTTTTCCTCTATTTCTTTGCATTGATTGCTGAGGAAGGCTTTCTTATCTCTCCTTGCTACTCTTTGGAACTCTGCATTCGAATGGGTATATCTTTCCTTTTCTCCTTTTCCTTTTGCTTCTCCTCTTTCACAGTTATTTGTAACCCCTCATGAGACAATTATTTTGTCTTTTTGCAGTTCTTTGTCTTGGGGATGATCTTGATTACTGCCTCCTGTACAAGGTCACGACCTCCATCCACAGTTCTTCAGGCAGTCTGTCTATCAGACTGTTTAATCGTAAGGGTTTTGATTTAGGTCATACCTGAATGGTCTAGTAGTTTTCCCTACTTTCTTCAGTTTAAGTCTGAGTGGTCTGGGCATATTTGGAACCTGGAAAAATTCAATTAGCAGGTGATAAAAGTGAGTTCCCTAAGAAGTTTGAAGAAACAGGGTAATCAGATGCAGTAAAAGAGCAACTGGTACACCAGTTCTAAAGTTCTGTGTCCTCACCAGTAAAACGAAGGAGTGCTGCCTCACTGGGGAGGTTTATGCAGAAGAACTGAGGGAAATACAGGTTTAGTTTATAGAACATTGTAGTTGCTCAGTACACTATCTCTCTCTGATCCTTAGGAAGACTGTGATTAAAACAAAAAAAAAGAAAAAAAATGAACAAGATGACTTCCCTGGTGGCTCAGACGGTAAAGCGTCTGTCTACAATGCGGGAGACTCAGGTTCGATCCCTGGGTCGGGAAGATCCCCTGAAGAAGGAAACGGCAATCCACTCCAGGACTCTTGCCTGGAAAATCCCATGGAGCCTGGTAGGCTCCAGTCCATGGGGTCGCAAAGAGTCGGACACGACTAAGCGACTTCACTTTCACTTTCACTTTCTAAGTTGAGGAGCAGAGAGTTATGGACAGAAGGGATCCGGTCAACTAAAATTAAATGGCAACATCTTTTTTTTAAAAAAAAAAACCGCTTATCAGGAAAACAAGAAAAATCTAATGTAGAATTATAATCATGGTTTATATAGTGACTGTAAGAATGGATGCTTTTGAACTGTGGTGTTGGAGAAGACTCTTGAGAGTCCCTGGGACTGCCAGGGGATCCAACCAGTCCATTCTGAAGGAGATCAGCCCTGGGTGTTCTTTGGAAGGAATGATGCTGAAGCTGAAACTCTTCACTTTCTGCCTGTCTGGCTCTAGGTGAATGATCACACCATTGTGATTACCTGGATGGTGAAGATCTTTTTTGTACAGTTCTTCTATGTATTCTTGCCCCCTCTTCTTAATATCTTCTGCTTCTGTTAGGTCCATACCATTTCTGTCCTTTAAAAAGCCTCTTGATGAAAGTAAAAGAGGAGAGTGAAAAAGTTGGCTGCATCTGGCCCCATCACTTCATGGCAAATAGATGGGAAAACAGTGGCAACAGTGTCAGACTTTATATTTTTGGGCTCCAAAATCACTGCAGATGGTGACTGCAGCCATGAAATTAAAAGACGCTTACTCCTTGGAAGGAAAGTTACGACCAACCTAGATAGTATATTCAAAAGCAGAGACATTACTTTGCCGACTAAGGTCCGTCTAGTCAAGGCTATGGTTTTTCCAGTGGTCATGTATGGATGCGAGAGTTGGACTGTGAAGAAAGCTGAGCACTGAAGAATTGATGCTTTTGAACTGTGGTGTTGGAGAAGACTTTGAGAGTCCCGTGGACTGCAAGGAGATCCAACCAGTCCATTCTAAAGGAGATCAACTCTGGGATTTCTTTGGAAAGACTGATGCTAAAGGTGAGACTCCAATACTTTGGCCACCTCATGCGAAGAGTTGACTCGTTGGAAAAGACTCTGATGCTGGGAGGGATTGGGGGCAGGAGGAGAAGGGGATGAGATGGCTGGATGGCATCACCACGTCAATGGACATGAGTTTGGGTAAACTCTGGGAGTTGGTGATAGACTGGGAGGCCTGACATGCTGCGATTCATGAGGTCACAAAGAGTCGGACATGACTGAGCGACTGAACTGAACTGATGACATTTCTATTATTCACACTGATTTAAATAGCTCCTTGGAATCCAGAATTCTCATAAAAATATTTCTGAAATGCTTGAGGTACGTATCTTGTCACCTTAGAACAAGAAAACAAGAGGTAACTGTGCACACTTCAGTGTGTATAAAAATTAACTGAGGTGCTTAATAAAGTCCAAATTTCCAGTCTCAGCCCCAGGGGTTGTGTTCAGGGCAGGAGTTGTGTGTGGACCCAGGCATTCCCACAAAGCACTGCAGACCACGGGTGATTCTCATGCAAGTGGTCCTAGAGCAAGCCTTCGAAGAACACTGACCTCAGAGACGAAAAGAAATTTTTAGCTGGGTCTGTGAGAATTTCAATAAAATTAACAGCAAACTTTTAAAACAGTTAAGTCAAAAGCTATCACAGAAGAAAAACACAAAAAAATAACTTTGTGAAACAAACACAATATGGCCGCTTCACTCTGGCTAGTGAGGTCTCCATCTCTTGCTATAGGATTCTCGCCAGGTCTCAGCCTCAGTAGAACCATTGTCAAGGTAATTCGTGGTGCCATTTTTGGGGGGAGGGGCTCTATAGAGTTTCTTTCCAAAGGCACCACATTCCCACCATCTGTCATCTGCTCCGATAAAGAACAGGACGTGTGTTCACAAACCCCTCACTCTCCCACATGAACTCTTGTCTAGGAGGCAGAAGTCCGGCGTTAACAGCAAGTTCTGGGAGGTCAACAGTCAGGGTTAAATCCTGCTCTGCTGACGGACTTTGTTGTGTCTTAATCTCTTGTTGCCTCGGGTTCTCTGTTAAGGGATAATGGTACCTACATTTCAGGGCTAAAGGGTTAAAACCTGAGGATGAAAACGAGTTCATTTATACATACAAAGCTTTTAGAACAGTGCCTAGAGGAGGCTCAGTTATTTTAGTTGCAAGTATTAAGTGGGTGGAGAGTGGGAACACTCCCAGCCATTGGATGCATGTATCTCAGGGCTACCAGACTTGGAAATGAGCTCTCCCCTGGTTGCCCACGAGGGGGCAGCAGAGCCATACTTGTATTTAAGGAACAGCTGATGGGGCTTCCCTGACAGCCAGTTGGTAAAGAATCAGCCTGCAGTGCAGAAGAACCGGGTTATAATTCTGGGTCGGGAAGATACCCTGGAGAAGGGATGGGATACCCACTCCAGTATTCTTGTGCTTCCTTCATGGTTCAGCTGGTTAAGAATCCACCTGCAATGTAGGAGACCTGGTTTGATCCCTGGGTTGGGAAAATCCCCTGGAGAAGGGAAAGGCTACCCACTCCAGTATTCTGGCCTGGAGAAGTCCATGGATTGTATAGTCCATGGGGTCGTAAAGAATCAGACATGACTGAGTGACTTTAAAAGACTTCTCTGACAGCTCAGTTGGTATAGAATCCTCCTGCAATGCAGGAGACCTTGGTTCGATTCCTTGGTCAGAACTGTCCGCTAGAGAAGGGATAGGCTACCCACTTCAGTATTCTTGGACTTACCTTATGGCTCAGCTGGTAAAGAATCCATCTGCAACGAGAGAGACCTGGGTTACATCCCTGGGTTGGGAAGATCCCCTGGAGAAGGGAAAGGCTACCCACTCCAGTATTCTGGCCTGGAGAAGTCCATGGACTGTATAGTCCATGGGGTCACAAAGAGTTGGACACAACTGAGCAACTTTCACTTTCATTTTCACCCTTGAACCCAGATCTCCTCCTCACCCTGTTGAAAGTTGGGCCCAAACTTCATGTGACTTCAGGTTTGGGGACCCCAAAGAAGAGTGCAAAGCTGGTCAGAAAAACCTGACAAAGTGCTACCATAAAAAGCAAGCTCCTTTTCTGCCTGTTTGTAGCCTTTGCCCTGTGGGGATATGGCCTCTGCTCAGGTGAATCCTGGAGGAGGCAGACACAGCCTCCCCTGGCCCATCCTTTGGTCCTCATTTTGACCAGCTTCCTTAAAGAATGTTCCCCATCTCTGACTGCTGATGCCCAGGACCAGGAAGCAGAAAATGATGCCCATGGAGAGCTTCATCCTGCTGCAGAGAGATAAGCAGACTCAACCAAGGATGAGAGGTCTTGGGGAGGGAGTTGTAATGTTGATACATCCCTACATTCCAAAAATAAATGCCACTGAATTTTATCTCAATAGACAGATGATAAATTGTATTACAGAGGATCCAGTTCTCATTTTCATGTGAATCCTTAGAATCCCAATGATTTCCTGTATGAAGGACTGCAACGGGCTTTTAGCATAAACTACTTTCCAGTCCAGTCATCCTCTGTCAGCCCTGAAACCCAACTGCACTGCAAGTTACCCAAAGGCATGAGGAGTCTGGGCACCACGCCTCTGCGGTGATGAGACAAGGTGAACAATGCTCTGGTGTTTGTGGACCACCTGCTCACCCCATCACTGCCTTCACACAGGAGAAGCATATGAGGGAAGCCCTATCCCCTGAAGTACTCACACCTGGTGAATTCTAACTGTCAGAATAGTAGCTTCAGGAAGGCAGCAGAGAGCTGGGGCTGCAGCACAAGAATGCTGGTGAAGAGAGAGAGTCTTCAAGGAGGAAAAGTGTTGGAATGTTCTAGCACCTCACCTTTGGCTGTGTCTTCCTGCTGAGGTTCCTGGTGAAGCTGAGCTGCCTGTGCTGGCTGCCTAGGAAATGGCACTGGTGCTTTATATACTGAAACTCAGCTAGTAGAACAAACCAGAAGATGGGTTTGAAGCAAAAAAAGAAAAAAGAGGGAAATTGTGGGAAATCCCTCTTGACCAGAAAACAGCATTCAAAACAGCAGTATTATTCTTCACTCACATCTAATTTCCCTAAATTGTGCAATCCTGCAGCTTTTCAGAGAGTAGAAACCTAGGCTTTTTCTGTTTCCAGTCTCACTCCTGGTGGGGACAAGGTGTTTCCCCCCCACACAGTAATGTACTGACACTTTCTGTGAAAGGTTATCAATATTAGAAAAAGAGAGTTGATTGCCTAAAGAATGTGAGGATACAGGGTGAATGGAACAGCAGAATAGGTCCATTGCAAAGGACACCTCAGGATGAAGCTGGGACCCCAGGTACAGCAGTAGGCAAGAGGAAATAGAAACCCAGGAAAATCAAACTTCCAGCACCCACCTAGGGTGGACTTAGCACTGGGAAAGGGAATTCTCCACTCAAGTGTAGCTATGAACAGATACTGTTGATGATCATAATGACAAGCTATGTGGAGAGATCACTGTAACTCCAGGAATGTTGAACTATAGTGTAGAAATTTGCCATAATGTTGTGTAGCAATGACACATCATACAAATGACCAGGAATGGACCCACTGGCTGTTAAATGGCCAGAATAGAAAATTTGAGAAGGATACAGAGAAAGCTGGAACTTAGTACAAGAATGCTGGGAGGGTATGATGTCAAAGAACAGTTGTCTCAATCAGAAAACAGGACTGGGCTTTATTCTGTGAGTTTCGTGAAACAATCCTGAGAGGAAACTTCATGCAGGTGCTATCACAAGGAGGAGTCTCTGATGAACTCGTTGCCCCGTCTCTGCCTCCTCATAAAAGGGAAATTTTAAAGGTCACTGGATTTCCCTAGAGGAGAAGGGATAGTGCATGTGTAATATGTCAGAGATGGTTGGTGATTCAGAGGACTTCAGAACTGCTCTTCCTGATGGTGGGACCATGAGTTGGAAGCCTCAGGAGGGCAAGTAAGGCCCAGCGCAGGGAGCACCACCTCAGGATTCTTGCCTGGAGTGTTTAAAGGAGAGAAGGATGTGAGCCATGCGTTGGAGACACAGAAAAGCAATCTCCAAGACACATACAAGCAAATCACAGAGACTTGGGAATTGAGATGCTAGGAGATGGTAAATAAGAGTCTGGAAGGACATGGGACTTGTGCTCAAGTGATAACTCTGAGAAAGGGAAGAAGGGTGAAGAACTGGCAATCTGTTATTAATAGCAGATTCGGGGAAATAGGAGTAGGACATTGGACAGAAGAACACTGACCCCAGAGGAAGCAAGCCTAGTGAGGGTGACTCTGATGTGTGGGAATCATTGTCTTAGAATAGAGCCTCTCAGAATAAGGATGATGCCTCCTCCTGGGTCTGGATCATATTTATTTCCTGTAGGTGTAATGAGATGAACATGTAAGGCAGATAGCTGTCTAAAGGATTTCTCTGTCCCTCTGGTTCTTATCCAGGGAAACACTAAGTAACATTCAAATATTACCAACAGAACTTATCCTCCTTGGGAAAGATGGGGTTCCCTGTGGTCCAGGTATTCCAGGTTCCTGAGCTGGCTCAGCTGAATATGAGCATGCATGGAGGGGAGAAGGGAGGCTGTCAGCCACCCAGTCACTGACGCTGGGCATGCATTGGGGGCTACTCTGTAGAGGGGGGCTGTGATGTCCACCCCCCTTTCTCCTGCTGTCCTCCTACTTTCCTCAGGGCAGAAATCATGAGCCAGTGATCACATCCTGTTGCAACTCTTTTACTTAGTATGGAGCCATTCATTCCTGGAAATCCACTCCCCACTTCCTCATGTCACTCCAGTCATTTCTTCTTTGATGGAATCCTTAGAGAGAAAGCAAGTACAATCTGTAGAAACCAAGTCAAGCATTGCAAGTTCTTCACCTTGTTTCTTAATGCACTCTGTCTTCCTGGCAGGGACATGCTTAGAATAATAGACAACAATGGTGGTCAGTTCTTTTCATTTGTTTTTCCTGCAAAAGAAAAAGGCACCCTGTCTTGGCCATATCAGAATCTTCAGGCTTTAAAGGGATCTCCCAAGAGTCTCCATGAGTCGCTGTGTCCTGGTTTGCATAGATGGTCTCTGTTAGCGCCTATGATCCCAGGGTGTTAATAGTGACAGTTAGTAAACAGTTCTACTTTTGACCTGGGTTACATAACAAATTAGATGGTACCCCCTACTCCAAAAGCTGTGTGTGACAAGGCTATTGAGACACCTAAGGGATCTCCATTTTTCTCTCACAGTTAATATAAGCTGTAGAGAATACCAAGGCTGTGAAGAATCAGAAAACAGAACAACAAACAAAAAAAGCCCCACAGAATAACATCTGAGGCCTAAGTCCCAGACTCAGAGGGACAGAAGGAAAGACTCATGAGCAGTTCCATCAGTGTAAAGTGAAGAAAATAATACCTACTTTATAGAGTTGTTTTCAGGATTAAATGGTTAATGTTTTAGGGCTTGGATCAGTTCTGGGCACATGTAAAATATTTAATACATTTTAACTCTTCTAGAGTAACCAAGAAAATTCATAATAATTTATACTTTGCAGAAGACAGAAAGATAAACTAATATATTACTGTGAAAGCCATGCGGTATTAATATATTAATAAGTAAGACTATCAAACAGAATTAAAGTTTTAAAGATCAAGGTTTAATTTTACAGGGTATAGCAACATTTTTTGAAGACTGGGTGTCTTTCAAGTTTCCTTTGTTAGAAATAACTGTTGCAAGGATAGTTTTTGACGTAGAAAACCATCTGTATTTCTTGAAGTTGCTAGAGAAGAGGAGATAGTCTCCCCTTACGCTGGTATGACTTCTTTCACCAGAAGTTGGGTGGACATATAGTTTTTCTAAGACTGAGCCCTAGAATCCTACTACATAGCACTGAGAGAAAAAGAGACTGGCTTGAGAAATTCAAAATTTACCGAAAGGATAAAAGGCCAAAGTAGGATAGTGAGCGTGGAATATTGAGCATATAATCTTTTGTGTCTAAAGTCACTCATTTTGTTATGTGTGTGTATGCTCAGTAACTCAGTCATGTCCGACTCTTTGCAATATCAGGGACTGTACCCACCAGATTACTCTGTCCATGGAATGTTCCAGGCAAGAATACTGGAGGGGGCTGCCATTCCCTTCCCCAGGGAGTCTTCTCAACTCAGGGATCAAACCTGTGTCTCTTGCGTCTCTTGCATTGGCAGGCAGATTCTTTACCACTGCACCACCTGGGAAGCCCCATTTTGTTATAGCTAATATTTTATCAGAATTTCTGTCTACATGGGTTCCTTTTTTTCTTTCTTTTCAGATTTGTCTGTCTAATATAAAATGCCTGTTTAGTATCCAGGTGAGAACATTTGTGAGCATCCTGTAAGGGTTAAAACTCATGTAGTATTTAAAATATTACTGGTTTGAAAAATAAGTATTATATTCAGCATCATTAAAATATCTTTTCTAAAAAATTTAAGTCTTCGTGGACTGGAAGAATTAGTAGTGTTAAAATATCCATACCACCCAAAGTAATCTACTGAATCAATGCAATCCCTATTAAAATTCCAATGCCATTTTTCACAAAAGCAGAACAATCCTAGAATTCACATGAAACCACAAAAGACCCCAAATAGCAAAAGTAATGTTAAGAATAAAGAACAAAGTTGAAGGCATCATAATTCCTCATTTCAAAATGGGCTATAGTGGTCAAAACAGTATGGTGTTTACATTAAAAACTGGCACATAGATCAATGGACCAGAATGGAGAGCCTTATGCATGTATGGTTAATTAATTTATGACAAAGGAGCCAAGAATATATAATAGGCAAAGGACAGCTGGTATTTGAAAACTGGGCAGTCTCCTAAGAGAATGAAACTGAAACACTTATGTCATACCATTAACTTAACTTGACTCAAATAGATTAAAGACATGGATGTAAGACCTGAAGCCATTAAGGTCCTAGAGGAAACATAGGTAGGAAGCTCCTTGGGGCTTCCCAAGTAGCTCAGTTGTGAAAGAACTGCAGTGCAGAAGAAGGAGGAGATACGGGTTCGATCCCTGGATCAGGAAGATCCTCTGGAAAAGAGCATGGCAAACCACTCTAGTTCCTTGCCTGGAGATTCCCATGGTCAGAGGAGCTTGCTGGCTACAGTCCATAGGGTCACAAAGAGTCGGACACGACTAAAATGGCTGAGCACACACGCATAGCACCGTGAGCTCCTTGACATCAGTCTTGTAAGGATTTTTTGGGGGGTTTAACACCAATGGCAGAAGCAACAAAAGCAAAAATAAACAAGTAGTACTATCTTAAACTAAAAAGCTTCTGCACGGCAAAGGAAACCATCAACAGAATGAAAAAGTAACCACCAAATGAGAGGAAATACTTGCAAATCATATATCTGGTAATGGGTTAATTTACAAAAGGTATAAAGAACTCATTCAATTCAATGGCAAAATAAAACAATCTGACTTAAAAATGGGCAGAGGATCTCACTAGACATTTTTTTCCAAAAAAGACATATAAATGGTCAACAGACACATGTGAAGGTGCTCAACATCACTAATCATTAGGGAAATACAAATAAAAAACACAATGAGATATCATCTCACACCCATTAGAATGGCTCTTATGGAAAAGAAACAGCAAGTGTTGGTAAAGATGTGGGGGGAAGGGATAATTGTGCACTGTCAGTGGGAATGTAAATTGTGGCAGCCATTAAGAAAAAACAGTAGGGAGGATCCTTTAAAAATTAAAAACAGAATGACCTAAAATATTAGTTCTAAAAGTACAGCTAAATGATCTAACAGTTCCGCTTCTGAGTACTTATCTGAAGGAAAGGAAAGTGTTAATTGAAAAAGATACATACAGCTCCATGTTCACTGCAGCATTATTTACACTAGTCGAGACATGGAATCACCCTAAGAGTCTGTTCACGAATGAATGCATAAAGAAAAGGTTATTTACATATTAACAGAACACACATATATATGTGCACATGTGTATGTACACACACATACGTTCATACACAGGGATATTATTCAGCCATGAAAAAGGGGGAAAGCTTGCCATTTACTATGACACGGATGGACCTGAAGGGCATTCTAAAGCATTTAAATAAGTCAGACAGAAAAGACAAATACCACATGATCCCACTCGTATGTTGAATCTAAAATAAAAATCAAAAGCTGGATTCATAGATACAGAGAACAGATTAATCGTTGCTAGAAGCATGGAGTGGGAAATGAGTGAGTAGAATGAAGGGGATCAAAAGGTACAAACTTCCAGTTATAAAATAATCAAATCCTGGGGATGTAACATGCAGCCTGGTGACTATAGTTAATAACATTGTGTATTTGAAAGTTGCTAAGAGGATAAATCTTAAAATTCTTATCACAAGAAAAAAGAATTGTAGCTATGTGTGATGGTGGTGGATGCTATCTATACTTCTTGTGGCAGTCATTTCACAATACAGCCATCCTGTAATATCTGTGGAGGATTGGTTCCAAGACTCCTGTGGACACCAGAATCCTCAGATGCTCATGTCCCTTATGTAAAATGGTATAATAGTTGCATACAACCTCCGACTGTCCTCCCATATGCTTTAAATTATCTCTATTTTACTTATAATACCTAATACGTTATAAATGCTATGTAACTAGTTGCCAAAGCAAAACAAATTCAAGTTTTGCTTTCTGGAAACTTTGTTTTTCAAATATTTTAGGTCCAAGTGTAGTTGAGTCCTCAGATATGGAACTAGTGAATGGGAAGTTCATTGTGTTGTACACAGGAAACTAATGTAATTTTCTACATCAGTTATATCCCAGCATTAATTCATTGAATATGTTACCTTACAGAAAGAATTCAGCACCATGGACCCTTTCTTTCTCCACCTATTGATACTGAAAGGCTGTTGCTGAACCATGAAAAGACACCGGGATTCCTGGCCTCCAGAGGAGAAGAATTCAATCCGGGGCCAGAGACGAGGCTTGATCGCTCAGAGCATTTGTGCAATAGAGTTTTATTAAAGTATAAAAGGGATAGAGAAAGCTTCTGACATAGACATCAGAAGAGGGTAGAAAGAGTACCCCCTTGCTAGTGTTAACAATGGAGTTATATACTCTCCAGTTAGTTATTACAATGAATCAAAAGATATCTGGAGGTTGTAAAGACCTCACTAGACCTACTCCCATAATTTACATTTTTTTTCTTTTTTTTTCATAATTTACATTTTAAGATAACAGGATTAGCCAGAAGGTTTTTTCCAGAGACTGTCCTCAAGCAGGATACATTACTGTTATATAATCCTAAGGAATGTAGAGGGAGAAAAAAGTTTGTCCTTTCTTCCTCCTTGAGAATTCCAGACCCCTCTCTCCTTGGGGACCCCTGGACTTCTTATCAACCTGCCTAGGAAATGATTCTCTCAATACTACATATCATCCAACAACTATTATTATCAATTTGATGAGTAAGTAATGATGAGCACACTGATCCTCCATGTCAAATCACAGCAGGAAGGTCACCACCTGATTAGTCTCAGCTGTATCAGATAATACACACACCAACCAAAAAAATCAACAAATTATTTGGAAATTACTAGACTGATGAAGAGGAACTCAAAAGCCTCTTGATGAAAGTGAAAGAGGAGAGTGAAAAAGTTGGCTTAAAGCTCAACATTCAGAAAACAAAGATCATGGCATCTGGTCCCATCACTTCATGGCAAATAATGGGGAAACAGTGTCAGACTTTATTTTGGGGGCTCCAAAATCAACTGCAGATGGTGACTGCAGACATGAAATTAAAAGATGCTTACTCCTTGGAAGGAAAGTTATGACTAACCTAGATAGCATATTCAAAAGCAGAGACATTACTTTGCCAACAAAGGTCCGTCTAGTCAAGGCTATGGTTTTTCCAGTGGTCATGTATGGATGTGAGAGTTGGACAGTGAAGAAAGCTGAGCACTGAAGAATTGATGCTTTTGAACTGTGGTGTTGGAGAAGACTCTTGAGAGTCCCTTGGACTGCAAGGAGATCCAACCAGTCCATCCCGAAGGAGATCAGTCCTGGGTGTTCTTTAGAAGGACTGATGCTGAAGCTTCAGAAAACGAAGATCATGGCATCTGGTCCCATCACTTCATGGGAAATAGATAGGGAAACAGTGGAAACAGTGGCAGACTTTATTTTTTTTGGGCTCCAAAATCACTGCAGATGGTGACTGCAGCCATGAAATTAAATGACGCTTACTTCTTGGAAGAAAAGTTATGATCAACCTAGATAGTATATTCAAAAGCAGAGACATTACTTTGCCGACTAAGGTCCATCTAGTCAAGGCTATGGTTTTTCCTGTGGTCATGTATGGATGTGAGAGTTGGACTGAGAAGAAGGCTGAGCGCAGAAGAATTGATGCTTTTGAACTGTGGTGTTGGAGAAGACTCTTGAGAGTCCCTGGACTGCAACGAGATCCAACCAGTCCATTCTGAAGGAGATCAACCCTGGGATTTCTTTGGAAGGAATGATGCTAAAACAGAAGCTCCAGTACTTTGGCCACCTCATGCGAAGAGTTGACTCATTGGAAAAGACCCTGGTGCTGGGAGGGATTGGGGGCAGGAGGAGAAGGGGACGACCGAGG
This sequence comes from Aepyceros melampus, assembly GCA_006408695.1. Classification (NCBI taxonomy): domain Eukaryota; kingdom Metazoa; phylum Chordata; class Mammalia; order Artiodactyla; family Bovidae; genus Aepyceros; species Aepyceros melampus. Next base: position 245,063 of record SJXQ01000390.1, read on the forward strand.
ATGAGATGGCTGGATGGCATCACGGATTCAATGGACGTGAGTCTGAGTGAACTCCGAGAGTTGGTGATGGACAGGAAGGCCTGGCGTGCTGCGATTCATGGGGTCGCCAAGAGTCGGACACGACTGAGCGACTGAACGGAACGGAAACAATACTCTGTAGACACAGCTGAGTCCCATTAGCATTGGAAGGGATGGTACATTTTGTGGTCAATTAAAATCTCAGAGGAAGCTCACTTGCAGTACCCAAAGACCTAACCTGAAATGGGTCCAAGGAGATTGCAAATCTATAGCTTAGTTCTTACAAAAAACATATTAGAAATTTAAAAATCCACAATGTTTGTAGTTATTTAGCCACACAGACCGTGCTGACCAACTGACATTTATTTTGTCTGAATGATACCAAACCTAAAGCAAAACAAAAAACCTTCAGGCAGTCAACATCTAAATGTAGTCTCACCAGTTGGCTCTGCTGAACCTGTATACTTTTCTATCATTTGATGAGTAACATACACCACCTCTTTTACGGGCTTCCCAGGTGGCGCTAGCGGTAAAGAATCTGCCTGCCAATGCAGGAGAGGTAAGAGACCACAGGTTGGGAAGATCCCCTGGAGAAGGGCTTCCAACCCACTCCAGTATCCTTGCCTGGAGACTCCCATGCACAGAGGAGCCCAGCGCGCTACAGTCCATGGCTTGCAAAGAGTCAGACAGGACTGAAGCAAATTAAGCACACGGGCACATCTTTTTTTGTATTATAATCTCTGTCTCAGTCCTGTTCTATTTCCACTGTGGTTAATTATAAAGAATGAGCAGTGAAAAAGTGAAAGTGAAAGTCGCACAGTTGTCTGACTCTTTGTGACCCCGTGGACGATGCAGTCCGTGGAATTCTCCAGGCCAGAATCCTGGAGTGGGTAGCCGTTCCCTTCTCCAGGAAGGAGATCTTCCCAACCCAGGGATGGAACCCAGGTCTCCCACATTGCAGGCAGATTCTTTACCAACTGAGTCACCAGGGGAGCCCAGGCACCTGCTGACTACTTCCATAACTGCTTGTCCATCTTTCACATAAATATCTCAAGCCTAAGTAGACGGAATTGCCTCCTAGAAAACTTCCATTGTCTTTACCTGGTTTGCCTCGGAGGTTGGGCAACTGCCCTTTTCCATTTCCCTGGCCATAGTGACAAGTATTACAGAGCATCAGCAGCAGCAGCAGCCTCCCTGGGTACCTCCCTGCCATCATCCTTTCTTTGTGCCCAGGAATCTGGTATTTCCTCTCTCTTAACCCCAAGGCTTAAACTCAGTTCTCTAGACACTATTATCCTCAGACTACAATCTTAAGTCCCAAATCCTAACATCCATATCTCAAGAAAACATGGGCCAGAGCAGAGTTCCTATCTCCTTTCTACATAGAACTGCTCCATGCATTGCTTCTTTCTTTTTCTGGAACCTCTCGCCTGCTTGAATTTCCAACTTGATAAGTTCTTCTGAAGTTTACATCCTGTGTGTTAAACCAGCTGCCAACTGCCCAGCTCAAATCAAATAAATAAAAACTAAAGCGTCTGCCTCCAATGTGGGAGACCCGGGTTCGATCCCTGGGTCGGGAAGATCCCCTGGAGAAGGAAATGGCAACCCACTCTAGTATTCTTAAACAAACTAAAAAATAAAAATTAATTAAAAAAAAAAAAAAAAAACAAAGCCATGGGTTTTTATTCCTTCCCATTAGAATTTTCTTTTTGCTCTGCATTCTGCAATATGGCTAGAGGGTAGAATATCTTTCCTACTTGGTGAGCTTTGAGTGAGGTCAAATAATGACAAAGCCTTGTGAATGGGGCTCTGCTAGGAAGCCATGAGATGTATAAAATAGTAAGATGCTTTGAAGCTGAAATTTTTTGAGGTGATCCAAACCCAGTCTGTGCCTGCAAGACTCCTGTTTTTGAGAATGCCATGGAACTGAGAATAGAGGGATGATATTAGGCTAGATTAGAATGTCTGAAACCTCCACTGCTCTGACTACAGTTCAGCAGGTTTTTTAGGATAAATGCTCTTTAGATTGTTGCAATCTTTTTGTTAATACCCAGAGTTCTGAAAAAGTTGATTTGGACAATTTTACCAGCATTTTGTTTTTGCTTCTATGGAGAGACAGATTTATAGAGGTTCTTATTCCACTGTTTCCCAAACCCTTCCCTCTAGCTATAAAAGCTTTCTGGTTTCTGAAAACAAACAAACAAAAACTGAGCTGAGACTTTAAACCTGGTCTGGCAAACCCACAAGTAAATCAGCTTCTTAGATTTTATACCTTTTATTTGTACTAAATTGTTTTAAGGTCTCTCAAAGTCTTTTCTTTTATAGACGTTTGATTCCAGGTAGCTACAGGTGAATAATTAAAATGACTGGTTCTTTTTCAATTAACTCCCAACACTTCATTTACTGCTACCACCCATGTTATAGTGCCTTTAAATCTAACCCATCAGAGAACCAATTATGGATCCCCATTGAAGGAGGAAACAGAACAGGCTTCCTCTTGAGAACGAGACTCCATCTTGGGTCGGACTGTGGACTTTGAACTATATGCCCAGTATCTATGGAAACGACATACCAACTGGAAAACCAGACTCCCAGAAGGAAGAGCCCCAGGGCTCATACCTAGACTCTCCATCGCCTGAAGGGATACCCTAATTACCTGTGTAACCGAATGAAATCATAAATTCTATTATGCTTATTGGGGTTTGACCACAGGCCTATTGATAATTGTCCACTGTTAACTACCTAGGCTTAAGGCATATGAATCACAGATTAACTTTGTATCTTTCTTTTCCTTTTTTTAAATTAATTTTTATTTTTTTAGTTTGTTTTGCTTTACAATACTGTATTCGTTTTGCTACACATCGACATGGATCAGCCACGAGTGTACATGAACTCCCAATCCCGACCCCCACCTCCCCCCTCCCGCCCCACACCCTCTCTCTGGATTATCCCCGTGCATCAGTCCCAAGCATCCTGCATCCTGCATCAAACCTGGACTGGCGATTCGTTTCACTTATGATATCACACATGTTACACTGCCACTCTGCCAACCCATCCCACCCTCTCCCTCTCCCACAGAGTCCAAAAGGCCGTTCTATACATCTGTGTCTCTTTTGCTGTCTTGCGTACAGGTTTATCATTACCATCATTCTAAATTCCATATATATGTGTAAATATACTGTATTGGTGTTTTTCTTTCTGGGTTACTTCACTCTGTATAATCGGCTCCAGCGTCATCCACCTCATTAGAACTGATTCAAATGTATTCTTTTTAATAGCTGAGTAATACTCCATTGTGTATATGTACCACAGCTTTCTTATCCATTCATCTGCTGATGGACATCTAGGTTGCTTCCATGTCCTGGCTATTATAAACAGTGCTGCAATGAACATTGGGGTACATGTGTCTCTTTCAATTCTGGTTTCCTTGGTGTGTATGCCCAGCAGTGGGATCGACCGCTGGATCATAAGGCAGTTCTATTTGCAATTTTTTAAGGACTCTCCACACTGTTCTCCATAGTGGCTGTACTAATTTGCATTTTCAGGGAATTTGGGGAGGTGGGTTTGGGCATGTACACTTAAGGTATAAAATGTTTTCACAAAAGTGGTCGAGGACTTGGCTAAGAGGAGACTCTGCCTTGGGCCTGCCGGTGTAATAAACTGCACTCCACTAACTGCATTGTCCTTCTGAGTGAGTTTCCTAGAACACATGGCTACAGCACCATCCTTAAGATTCTGTTCTTCTGGCTCTATTTCTAGGATCACTATGAGTATCTCTCAGAAAAACAGAGGTACCATAATGTTATGAGATAAAATATTTTTAAATGCATTAGCATAAATTTAAGGGGGAGAGATTGGTCTGGAAATATAAGAAACATCAAAAATTGCCAGAGGAATTATGAACCATGGCAGTGTGGGAACTGGTGATGCTGAAGGGCAAGTGCTATGACCTGAATCCAGAAGGGAGGTGACACAGGACAAAAACTCAGGTTAAACTTCTCCCTGTCCCCCAGTTTACCTGATTTTGCAGAATCCAGGTAACTGGAAGACAGATTCTGCTAATGTGCTTATGGAGCTATCAATCCAGGAGATGTTGGGCTTAGTTATTGAGCCATTTACTGCCACTCAAATGTGATCTTCTGAAGGTCTAGGGTTGACAGCATATTCAACTCTGTTATTTGTTATTTAACATGTATTTAACATATTTAACACCAGCTTCCCTGGTGGCTCAGACGGAAAAGAAACTCCCTGCAATGCAGGAGACCTGGGTTCAATCCTTGGTTTGGGAAGATCCCTTGGAGAAGGAAACAGCAAACCTCTCCAGTATTCTTGCCTGGAAGATTCCATGGGCAGAGGAGCCTGGCCGGCTATAGCCATGGGGGTCACAATGAGTTGGACATGACTGAGCAACTACCACACGGCTTTCCAATAGATATCCTCATAGATAGTTACTAAATAGTAACTCCACACGTGCGCTATACAGCTCATTTCTCCCCAAGGCAGGGATACTCGATTCACTTGCAAGGCAGTGCCTTTTCGCAGAACCTTGCACTCTGGAGGCCTTCTCAGTCGCAGCCACACATTGCCATGCTGGACGTGAAGGCTATTTCCCTCTGGTGTCGTGTCAATTCCACTTTATGCACAGCTCCAGAGCTAACCCGTCTCGCTTGGACTTTAATTAAATAACCTTCAAGGATGAAGAACCACAGGGGGCAAGGTCGCAGGGATAGCTACAATTATTTCCTGCAGCTATTGATTTTACACTAATGATCTTAAATGATGCATAGCTTTGGATCTAGCAGTCTCACTCAGAATGGCAGGTGGGGACTAACGCTTTGGTTCTCACAAGGGACCAGGGCAATTTAGACAGATTTAAACATGTTGATGCTATTTTCTAAGAGTGAAGGAGGATGAAAGTCTGAAATCTGGAGGTTACGTGCATGTAATGGAGGGTATAATATTAAGATGAGAGACTTTGGAGCCAGAAAGAACTGAGTTCAAATGACAGTTTTCCCAAAATTGCTTGTGGACCTTGAACAAGTAGCTGGACCCCATGGAGCTTTGGTTTTTCTTATCTGTTAAACAAGGATAGTAATGGACCTTTTGCATTTTTTAAAAAAGTATAGGAGATGGCAATTTTAAACCAGTCGACACTATGCTGCTTTTTTTTTTTTCCCCACTTAATGCACTAGATACCTGTTTTCCTCTGAAAGATATTTATCATTTGATTCTTGGTACATTGAAAGCCTTTAAATTCCAAGTAAATATATCTCTAATGATGGGATTAGAGCCCACATGTTAAGGAAGGTATTGAAAGAACACTTTCAAGACTTCAAAGAACTGGGTTTGCCACCTGCTTCTACCCTACTGTGTGACCTTAAGCAACTTTTTGGCCCGCTGAGCCTCTTGCACTTTCTGAAAAGGATGGGCACTGGGAGATCCCACACTGTGTTGTTTTAATGATGAAGGGGATTAAAAATGTGAAAGCATTTGACTGAAAGACACAGTGCTGTAAAATACTGTTAGCCATTATCCCACAAGTAAGCCTTAGTGGTAAGAGAATCTGAAGGACCAGAAATAGAGGCATTTTAACAGCTTTGCAGAGAGTACTGATTTAAACGCTGCTGATACAGGTTGGGAAATGGTGGACACATGCAGGAAGGCTTTTATATTTCTCCTTTTCTTTGACTTCTGTAGCCTAAAGAGATCAACAATCAAAGGGTACAAGAAATCATACCCTTAAAGTTAGAAGATTCTACTAAGAGAGTTCTAAAAGCAACCGTGAGTCATGGTACTCTCTCTTTCTCCAGAGATCTGTGAAGTTAGTTCTGCCTTCACTTTTGACAGAGGATCTCTTGACAAAGAAAGCCTTCTATGTCAAACCATATCTTCTCATCCCAGTTTCTCATGGTAAATTGTATCTTCTAATTTTTCAAGACTATTTCCATGGGTTAAAATACCCATATTCTGACTCTAATTTACCATCTCTGGAATTCATGTATTCAGTTAAACTTTTTTTTTTTTTATCAAAGATCCATTCTATATCTTTACCATTATGTAACTCCTGTGAGCTATGAGGTATTGGAAGTCTCATCAAACAACTTCAAGTCACTTACAGTTTAAAAGGGAGTCCAATGCATGAAGGAAGAATGACTGAAATGGTGCACAAGTAGGGAACTTAACCTGCACCCAGCATGTGATGGGAGACAGCCAGAGAGAAGTGATGTCTAAGTTGAGGACATGGGGTAATTTGGTCAGAGTAGTGTTGCTGGGGATAGAGTGTGCTTTCAGGGCCAGTTTGAGAATCTGTAAATTATGTCCCGTAAAGACTCTGATGCTAGGAAAGATTGAAGGCAGGAGGAGAAGAGCATGACAGAGGATGAGATGGTTGGATGGCTTCACTGACTCTTGGGCAAGATTTGAGCAAACTCCAAGAGATAGTGAAGGACAAGGAAGCCTAGCGTACTGCAGTCCATGGGGTTGGAAAGAGTCAGACACAATTAAATCTACTTAGCAGGCATGCTTGCAACCCAACTTGAGGCTGCTTTGAAAGGACCATTGTAGCTTCGAATCTCCCCATGAGATTGGCTGGTATGTCTCTTGGCCACACTTCACAGCTCAGCTACTCCCCCTCTTGCTTCCTTCCCCCTCCCCCTCAGTCACCTCTTGCTTCCTTCACCTTCCTTGCAAAGGTTTTGATCTTGAGGACACTGCTTAATAACCCTGTCTCACAATTCGCTTCCCAGTTTTCAGCCTGCTATAGACATCATCAGATCTATGGGGTTTAGCTCAGTACACAGGCTAGCAGCCCTCATTTTACAAATAGATAATTCAGACCACCAAATAAAGTAACTTTTCAAATGATTGCTGTTAGTCATGGACTGAATAAGTTCTAGAGTGCAGGTCTTTTGATCCTTTGTTCATTCCTCTTTCCCCTGTGATGCAAACATTGCCATCTGTTTACAACTCCTGTGAATTGAAAAGATAACTTTTTAAGCTGACCACATCTTCCCTCCCATTGTCATCGCTCCTCACCCTCTGTGCTTTAGCCACAGTAAACTACTATTTTCAGTTCTCCACGTGTGGGTGATGAGTTACTTCATTCCTCATTATTCTTCAGTTAGCGTCTTAGTCACCAGCCCATTGGTTGCCTGGCTACACATGGGAAGCAAGAATTTATCCATAGAGATGCTTGACTCCCCTGGGCAGAATTAGACAAATTTGTCTGCTCCTTTATACCTTAACAATGTATGTAACTTATAGAATAGTCTCTATGTTTTCCTGCATCTTCCCATTCTAGCTTAAAATTTCTTAAAGCCTTGAAAAACTTTTCCCTCATTCCTGTATCTGTGTGACTTAGAACAATGAGGAAAACAAACAAACAGACAAAGGAAAATATTATATATTTACAAATTTATATTATATGCTGTATACTTCTGGCATATAGTCCATAGGAGGGCAAAGAGTCGGACACAACTGAGCGACTAACACTTTCACTTTCACTGGGCATATAAGCTCCTTCAAAATAAATAATGGTTGTGTTGATAGTAGTTGCAGCAATTGTAGCAATCATGAGTATCTGAAAAACATAACAACTTTAAAGAATTTTAACAAAATATTTTATGCTACCAAGAAATATTATCCAAAATGTGGGAAAGATTTGGAAAAAGATGATTCAATGTCTTTTCAAAACTATATTGGAGTATTGTCTCACAGGTCTATCTAAGAATCATTTAGTTCCCCTCAGTGAATGCACTTCTGACTGACATACTATTTGCTATATATTAGAACCATGACTCTGTAAAATTATATGTTTTGAGATGGGGTTTTCTGGTCGACATGCAAATTACTTCTGTCCAGTAGAAAAGATATCTATAAAGCTCATGAATTTAATGCCCCATGGTCCTGTCATTCCAACATCCCCTCTTTCAGTGTCTGCACTTACTCAGTTTCTCTATTTCTGCCTTGGAACTAGTTTTAGCATCCTGCTGTGGCCCTCATTAATGAGTGAAATATATCTTTGACATGTTTTCATTATATGTTTATGTGAGAGGCATATTTTTTCATGTTTTGGAAATTATACTTTCACAGTCCTTAATGAGAAGTGGGAAAAAAGTACCTACCCTAACTTTATGGATGAGAAACTAAGGCTTAAAAAGTTTGAATTAACCCAACACAAGGTTTTCGGAGTGCACAGTGATGGCAGGTTTCAAGCCTAAGTCTCTTTTTTAAAAAATTAATTTTTATTGAAGTATGGTTGCTTTATGATATTGCGTTAGTTTTGACTCTACAGCAAAGTGAACCAGCTATACCTATACATATATCCCCTCTGTTTTGGACTTCCTTCCCATTTAGGTCACCACAGGGCAATGAGCAGAGTTCTCCTAGCTATACAGTGGGTTCTCATTGGTTATCTATTTCATACAGAGCATCAGTAGTGTATATATGTCAATAAATCTAATCTCTTGACTTCAGAACACATATATGTACAGGAATTTTGGACGTGGCTGAGAATGTGTCAGATGGTAATTCCCAGGAGGGAAGTGTGAGAACATTGAAAACACACGTTGCTTAATATGTGATTTTGCCAATTGTTGGCCCTGATAAGTAATCTAAGAACTATTTCAGGATCAGTTTCTTCCCATTGTCTACCCATTTTAAGTTCTAGGCCTATAAAGTGGCTCAAAAATTCAACTTTTCCTGAACCCATTCTAGCAATGGTCTTGGCATAAATGACTGTTAGTAGGGAGGTAAGAAAAGGAGAAAGAGGGAAAAAAGGAAAGAAAGAGAAGGAAAGAAAGTAAGAAAGAAGGAGATCTATGATCTGCCTTCCTTAATAATATTATATTTCTATTGCTTTGTTTTCCCTCTGGGACGTTTCTATGAATGATACAGACAGTAAGGGATCGTGCTATAAGTGATATTTGTGGGTGATGGACAGGACAGAGCAATCCTAAACTAACTAAACATCTTTTTTGTTTGTTTGTTTTGAGAAATGATACCTTTGTGGAATTAGCTGTATCACTTGAGAAGAAAAAAAAAATCATTGTGAGTTTTTTTTTTTTTTCTTACTCTATCTTTAATCTGGGAGATTTATGTTTATGAAATCTATTCCCTGAGGATAAAAAGAGGAGGAAAGAGGTCTAAGATGTTCATGTAATTAATATTAAACATTATGTGCTTTTTAAATATAATTTAATTTATTTACTTTTTCTGACTCTGCTGGGCCTTTGTTACTGTGCAGGATTTCTCTAGTTGTGGTGAGCGGGGGCTACTCTCTGGCTGAGGTGCATGGACTTCTCATTGCAGTGGTCTCTGGTTGCAGCAAATTAAAGCACAGGCTCAATAGTTGTGAGGTATGGGCTTAGTTGCCCCGCAGGATGTGGGATCTTCCCAGACCAAGGATTGAACCCCTGTCTCCTTCATTACCAGGGGGATTCTTTACCATGAAGCCAGCAGGGAAGCCCCTTATGTGCTTTTAGAATAGTTTTTTGGCCAACTAGCTCAACATCATTTCACATGCATTTAATTACTATCTGCTGTGTAAACGATGCTACATGGAATATCAACTCCATGCCTTGTGCCTCTTGAGGTGCTCAAAATGTGGTATTCCATTAAATCTAAAGAGCAATGTCATAAAATAGTGGGGGACATTCAGCATTTGATCAGTGAGAGAGTTGAAGCTCAAAGTGTTATGCAGTCTATGCATAATTACAAAACCAGAAATGGATTACAGTGACACACATATACCCAGGGCTAAGCTTAGGACAGTTCACATCTTCCTTTGCAGGGAGCTCAGAATGGGGAGGGAAACTCATGGAGAAATAAAGAAAGAGAAAGATAGCACCCTAACAAGTCATACCAGCCAAAGTGACCTAATGATTCAAGATGGTACAAGCTGTTCTGAACTGAACTGAAATAGACCCTTCTGTGTCTGATGCCCTCAATGAGTTAGTAGTAGCTCAGTTAGGAACAGATACTGGTTAATAGAAAATCAGTTCAGTCACTCAGTCGTGTCTGACTCTTTGCGACCCCATGAAATGCAGCACGCCAGGCCACCCTGTCCATCACTAACTCCTGGAGTTCATACAGACTCACGTCCATCGAGTCAGTGATGCCATCCAACCATCTCATCCTCTGTCATCCCCTTCTCTTCCTGCCCCCAATCCCTCCCAGCATCAGGGTCTTTTCCAATGAGTCAACTCTTCGCATGAGGTGGCCAAAGTACTGGAATGATCTACTTCAGAATGGACTGGTTAGATCTCCTTGCAGTCCAAGGGACTCTCAAGAGTCTTCTCCAACACCACAGTTCAAAAGCATCAATTCTTCGGCGCTCAGCCTTCTTCACAGTCCAACTCTCACATCGATACATGACCACAGGAAAATCCATAGCCTTGACTAGATGGACCTTAGTTGGCAGAGGAATGTCTCTGCTTTTAAATATGCTATCTAGGTTGGTCATAACTTTTCTTCCAAGGAGTAAGTGTCTTTTAATTTCATGGCTGAGTCACCATCTGCAGTGATTTTGGAGCCCCCAAAAATAAAGTCTGACACGGTTTCCACTGTTTCCCCATCTATTTCCCATCAAGTGATGGGACCAAATGCCATGATCTTCCTTTTCTGAATGTTGAGCTTTAAGCCAACTTTTTCATTCTCCACTTTCAGTTTCATCAAGAGGCTAGTTCCTCTTCACTTTCTGCCATAAGGGTAGTGTCATCTGCATATCTGAGGTTATTGATATTTCTCCCAGCAATCTTGATTCCAGCTTGTGTTTCTTCCAGTCCAGCATTTCTTATGATGTATTCTGCATAGAAGTTAAATAAGCAGGGTGACAATATACAGCCTTGACGTACTGCTTTTCCTATTTGGAACCAGTCTGTTGTTCCATGTCCAGTTCTAACTGTTGCTTCCTGGCCTGCATACAGATTTCTCAAGAGAGGCAGGTTAGATGGTCTGGTATTCCCATCTCTTTCAGAATTTTCCAGTTTATTGTGATCCACATAGTCAAAGGTTTTGGCATAGTCAATAAAGCATAAATAGATGTTTTTCTGGAACTCTTTTGCTCTTTCCATGATCCAGCGGATGTTGGCAATTTGATCTCTGGTTCCTCTGCCTTTTCTAAAACCAGCTTGAACATCAGGGAGTTCACGGTTCACGTATTGCTGAAGTCTGGCTTGGAGAATTTTGAGCATTACTTTACTAGCATGTGAGATGAGTGCAATTGTGTGGTAGTTGGAGCATTCTTTGGCATTGCCTTTCTTTGGAATTGGGATGAAAACTGACCTTTTCCAGTCCTGTGGCCACTGCTGAGTTTTCCAGATTTGCTGGCAAATTGAGTGCAGCACTTTCACAGCATCATCTTTCAGGATTTGAAACAGCTCAACTGGAATTCCATCACCTCCACTAGCTTTGTTCGTAGTGATGCTTTCTAAGGCCCACTTGACTTCACATTCCAAGATGTCTGGCTCTAGATTAGTCATCACATCATCATGATTATCTGGGTCATGAAGATCTTTTTTGTACAGTTTTCCGTGTATTCTTGCCACCTCTTCTTAATATCTTCTGCTTCTGTTAGGTCCAGACCATTTCTGTCCTTTATCGAGCCCATCTTTGCATGAAATGTTCCCTTGGTATCTCTAATTTTCTTGAAGAGATCTCTAGTCTTTCCCATTCTGTTCTTTTCCTCTATTTCTTTGCATTGATTGCTGAAGAAGGCTTTCTTATCTCTTCTTGCTATTCTTTGGAACTCTGCATTCAGATGCTTATATCTTTCCTTTTCTCCTTTGCTTTTTGCTTCTCTTCTTTTCACAGCTATTTGTAAGGCCTCCCCAGACAGCCATTTTGCCTTTTTGCATTTCTTTTCCATGGGGATGGTCTTGATCCCTATCTCCTGTACAATGTCACGAACCTCATTCCATAATTCATCAGGCACTCTATCTATCAGATCTAGACCTTTAAATCTATTTCTCACTTCCACTGTATAATCATAAGGGATTTGATTTAGGTCATACCTGAATGGTCTAGTGGTGTTGCCCACTTTCTTCAATTTAAGTCTGAATTTGGCAATCAGGAGTTCATGATCTGAGCCACAGTCAGCTCCCGGTCTTGTCTTTGTTGACTGTATAGAGCTTCTCCATCTTTGGCTGCAAAGAATATAATCAATCTGATTTCGGTGTTGACCATCTGGTGATGTCCATGTGTAGAGTCTTCTCTTGTGTTGTTCGAAGAGGGTGTTTGCTATGACCAGTGCATTTTCTTGGCAAAACTCTATTAGTCTTTGGCCTGCTTCATTCCGCATTCCAAGGCCAAATTTACCTGTTACTCCAGGTGTTTCTTGACTCCCTACTTTTACATTCCAGTCCCCTACAATGAAAAGGACATCTTTTTTGGGGTGTTACTTCTAAAGGGTCTTGTAGGTCTTCATAGAATCATTCAACTTCAGCTTTTTCAGCATTACTGGTTGGGGTATAGACTTGGATTACTGTGATATTGAATGGTTTGCCTTGGAAGTGAACAGAGATCATTCTGTCATTTTTGAGACTGCATCTAGTACTGCATTTCAGACTCTTTTGTTGACCATGATGGCTACTCCATTTCTTCTGAGGGATTCCTGCCCACAGTAGTAGATATAATGGTCATCTGAGTTAAATTCATCCATTCCAGTCCATTTTAGTTCACTGATTCCTAGAATGTCGACGTTCACTCTTGCCATCTCCTCTTTGACCACTTCCAATTTGCCTTGATTCATGGACCTGACATTCCAGGTTCCTATGCAATATTGCTCTTTACAGCATCGGATCTTGCTTCTATCACCAGTCACATCCACAACTGGGTATTGTTTTTGCATTGGCTCCATCCCTTCATTCTTTCTAGAGTTATTTATCCAGTGATCTCCAGTAGCATGTTGAGCACCTACTGACCTGGGGAGTTCCTCTTTCAGTATCCTATCATTGTGCCTTTTCATATTGTTCTGGGGTTCTCAAGGCAAGAATACTGAAGTGGTTTGCCATTCCCTTCTCCAGTGGACCACATTCTGTCAGACCTCTCCACCATGACCCGCCTGTCTTGGGTGGCCCCATGGGCATGGCTTAGTTTCATTGAGTTAGACAAGGCTGTGGTCCTAGTGTGAATAGATTGAGTAGTTTCCTGTGTATATGGTTTCAGTGTGTCTGCCCTCTGATGCCCTCTTGCAACACCTACCATCTTACTTGGGTTTCTCTTACCTTGGGCGTGGGGTATCTTCATGGCTGCTTCAGCAAAGCACAGCTGCTGCTTCTTACCTTGGACGAGGGGGTATCTCCTCACCGCCACCCTTCCTGACCTTTAACGTGGGATAGCTCCTCTAGGCACTAAGCGTGGGCGGCTGCAACCAGCGCACTAAGCACGGCAGAGAGGAGCTATCCCACATCTGAGGTCAGGGGCAGAAGCCGGGAGGACTCCATGCCCGAAGGACGGCGGCCAAGAGGAGTTACCCCACGTCTGAGGTCAGGGTCAGTGGCCAAGAGTGCCAGGCTGCAACAGTGCAGGAACGGCCGAGAGCAGCTACCCAAGTCCGAGGTCAGGGCAGCGGCGAGAGGAGCTACTCCGCATCTGAGGTCAGGGGCAGCCAGGAGGAGCCACCCTGCACCCGAGGCCAGGGGCGGCAGCCAGGAGGAGCAACCTGACATCCAAGGAGAGATGGCTGTATGGGCGCTGGAGGGCCTAGAGGAGTTAATAGAAAATAATAATTTCTAAATGTGAATTAGAGACAAAATACCTAAAACCAGGATGAGCTGGAGATAGGAGAGGTCAGGAAAGCTTTCCTGAGAACTTGCTGCCTCTTTTGGAAGGAAAGGTCCTGATTACTTGATGGACAGGAGTATGAAAGACATTCCATGGCTATGGTATCTGATAGCCTGCCTTCACCCAAGGGTTAGAAAATCAACACAGATAATATTAATCTATGTTTCCCTCATTAAACCTCTTATCTGTAGCTTGAAATTACCCTTTTAAATTTAAGGTTGGGTCATCATTTCCGACTTAATTCTCTTTTTCCAAAGGAGACCCCACAGACATGGCTGTAGCCCCAAAGTGTGCCTATCCGAATGATTGCCTTTCCAGCACCAGAATGCTTGGGAAGGGATGGGAGGTTAAATTATTTAATACTTATTCATTGGTTTTCCTGGGGAAGAGAGATTGAAAAGGTTTTAGTTTCTACTTTCAAATCTGTCCAGATCTTTGATACTTTGATCTCTGAGGAAAACTTGTACTGGAGTTTCCTACTCAAGTCTTAGGTCTGGCCTCATGCTGTCCTATTTTAGGGTCAACTGAAGATTCATACGTTCCTGACAGCACTGCAACTTAATGATATAAGGTCTAGAAAGCAAACATAATGGAAGCTTTTTTTTTTTTTTTTGAAGCAGTGGAGGATCTCAAAATATGCACCGGTTTTCTCAACATATATTGTTATTATTATTGTATGGTTGTTGTGCTAATCTACACTCTTATCAGCAGGAAATAAGTGAAAGTGAAAGTCATTCAGTTGTGTATGACTCTTTGTGACCCCATGGATTATACAGTCCATGGAATTCTCCAGCCCAGAATACTGGAGTGGCAGCTATTCCTTACTCCAGGGATTCTTCCCAACCCAGGGATCGAACCCAGGTCTCCTGCATTGCAGGCAGATTATTTACTAGCTGAACCACAAGGGAAGCCCATTATTATTGTATATTATTGGATAATATACAGCAATAATAGTTTGCACACTAATGTACAATGTACCTAGAGCATTCACCTAAGTGATTTCATGTTATGTCTATCACAAACCTGTGAGCAAGAATTTGCTCATCCACTGGATCATGAAAAAAGCAAGAGAGTTCCAGAAAAACATTTATTTCTGCTCTATTGACTATGCCAAAGCCTTTGACTGTGTGGATCACAATAAACTGTGGAAAATTCTGAAAGAGATGGGAATAGCAGACCACCTGACCCGCCTCTTGAGAAACCTATATGCAGGTCAAGAAGCAACAGTTAGAACTGGACATGGAACAAAAGACTGGTTCTACACAGGAAAAGGAGTACGTCAAGGCTGTATACTGTCACCATGCTTATTTAACTTCTATGCAGAGTACATCATGAGAAATGCTGGATTTGAAGAAGCAAAAGCTGGAATCAAGATTGCCAGGAGAAGTATCAATAATATGCAGATGACACCACCCTTATGGCAGAAAGTGAAGAGGAACCAAAAAGCCTCTTGATGAAAGTGAAAGAGGAGAGTGAAAAAGTTGGCTTAAAGCTCAACATTCAGAAAACGAAGATCATGGCATCTGGTCCCATCACTCCATGGGAAATAGATGGGGAAACAGTGGAAACAGTGGTAGACTTTATTTCGGGGGCTCCAAAATTACTGCAGATGGTGACTGCAGCCATGAAATTAAAAGATGCTTACTCTCCTGGGAAGGAAAGTTATGACCAACCTAGATAACATATTCAAAAGCAGAGACATTACTTTGCCGACTAAGGTCCTGATGCCTTTGAACTGTGGTGTTGGAGAAGACTCTTGAGAGTCCCTTGGACTGCAAGGAGATCCAACCTGTCCATTCTGAAGGAGATCAACCCTGGGATTTCTTTGGAGAGATGATGCTAAAGCTGAAACTCCAATATTTTGGCCACCTCATGCGGAGAGTTGACTCATTGGAAAAGACTCTAATGCTGGGAGGGATTGGGGGCAGGAGGAGAAGGGGACGGCAGAGGATGAGATGGCTGGATGGCATCACCCACTCGATGGACATGAGTTTGAGTGAACTCCAGGAGTTGATGATGGACAGGGAGGCCTGGTGTGCTTTAATTCATGCGGTCACAAAGAGTTGGATATGACTGAGCAACTGAACTGAGCTTTCAAGTGAGAATGGAGTTTATGTCAAACAATCAATTAACTCAATTCCAGTCATATAGCAACTTTATGTTTAACATCTTAAATCTTTAACCCAAATTCCTTTATTCCTCCACAGTCACATATTTCTTTGGATCAATCCATTAAAAACCAAATATTAATGAAGATTTTTATTCCATTAAAGAAATTTAAATTATTTTTTAATTGGTGGAAAATTGCTTTATAGTTTAGTGTTGGTTTCTGCCATATGACAAAGAAAATGTCATAATTATATATTTATATCCCTTCCCTCCTGAGCAATAAATGAGGATTTCATTAAATAATTGCAATTTATCCTTAAGAGATATTCAAATGCATTTTAGAAAACATGTGATTTTTTTCCCACAGTTCCACTAAGAAATATGTGTAAATGTGACCACTAAGAGCACTTCTTCAGTATTTCCAAACAGCTCTTTGGAAGGCGTAATCTGTTTTCCTTTATTATTTTAGGATATCTTGTCCCAGCAGCAAGCTCTTATACTGTTTATATATGTGTGTGTGTGTGTGTGTGTGTGTGTGTGTGTGTGTCTGTTTATACACACACATACATACATACACACAGTTATATATATGTACAGTTTATATGCATACACAAATGTATCATATAGACAACGATGTTATTGTCTATGCAGCAATACGAGTCTCAATGAGAGAGGAAATTAAAAAGCAAGAGGTGATGAAACAAAATGATGACATCTTTCTGGGCATGAATACTGGCAACACCTGAAATCTTGAAAGACATTTAGTTCTGTCCAATAAATATTTGTATCTGTCCAATGGAACCATTTCTTCTTATTTCTGAAGTAGTCATGACCAGATTTTACATGTAAGTAAATTTAATGCTTGTTAGGAAAATGAATTTGAAAGCTCTGGAGGTATTACACAAAACTCTGTCAATTGGCTTTGTTAAGGCTCTTCTTAAAGCTGTGGGACACACTGTGGCAGTTTCCCTTTGAAAATGTGGCCGCTGCAACTCTTGACACTGCCCGCTGCCACCCAAAAAGAAGGATGAACAACTTGGCTCCATGTAAAGGAGCTTGTAGACACTGAGAATATGACTTAGTGTGTTTATTTGAACACTGCACAAATCATAATTATAGGAAGACAACAGACTAGTCCCTAGGCTCTCTAATTCAAAAAAAAAAAAAAAAACAATTTTGGTGCCTTATATAGCATACTCCTATTCAACAACCTCTCTGAATGGCAGGGAATCTGGTCCCAGCACCAGATGTTGTCATAACATTTAGATTTTTTCCTATCTTCTATATTCAGTTCAGTTCAGTCTCTCAGTCGTGTCCAACTCTTTGTGACCCCATGAATTGCAGCACACCAGGCATCCCTGTCCATCACCAACTCCTGGAGTTCACTCAGACTCACCTCCATCAACTCCATGATGCCATCCAGCCATCTCATCCTCGGTCGTCCCCTTCTCCTCCTGTCCCCAATCCCTCAGCATCAGGGTCTTTTCCAATGAGTCAACTCTTTGCGTGAGGTGGCCAAAGTACTGGAGTTTCAGCTTTAGCATCATTCCTTCCAAAGAAATCCCAGGGTTGATCTCCTTCAGAATGGACTGGTTGGATCTCCTTGCAGTCCAAGGGACTCTCAAGAGTCTTCTCCAACACCACAGTTCAAAAGCATCAATTCTTCAGCACTCAGCTTTCTTCAAAGTACAACTCTCACATCCGTACATGACCACAGGAAAAACCATAGCCTTGACTAGACGGATCTTAGTCGGCAACGTAATGTCTCGCTTTTGAATATGCTATTTAGGTTGGTCATAACTTTCCTTCCAAAGAGTAAGCGTCTTTTAATTTCATGGCTGTAGTCACCATCTGCAGTGATTTGGGAGCCCCCAAAAATAAAGTCTGACACTGTTTCCACTGTTTCCCCATCTATTTCCCATGAAGTGATCGGACCGGAAGCGATGATCTTCGTTTTCTGAATGTTGAGCTTTAAGCCAACTTTTTCACTTTCCACTTTCACTTTCATCAAGAGGTTTTTTAGTTCCTCTTCACTTTCTGCCATAAGGGTGGTGTCATCTGCATATCTGAGGTGATTGATATTTCTCCCAGCAATCTTGATTCCAGCTTGTGCTTCTTCCAGCCCAACATTTCTCATGATGTACTCTGCATAGAAGTTAAATAAGCAGGGTGACAATATACAGCCTTGATGTACTCCTTTTCCTATTTGGAACCAGTCTGTTCTTCCATGTCCAGTTCTAATTGTTGCACATCTCTCGAATAACTGTAATGAAGGAAGAGCACTCTCTTTCTATGGCTTATCAGTAGGAGATGGTGGAAGTTCGCCAAGAAGAAGCAGGTCAATAAGTACAATTTGTTCTTTAAGCAGGGACTCAGTGATTAAGACCTCTCTCCCCTTCGTTGGCTGTGAAATAATAAGAGACCTACTATGTTCCAAGTCCTTTTGTATCCTATTTTACTTAATAGTCATAGTAAGGTTGAAATGCAAGTTTGATTGCTCCCTTTTTAATGATAAGTGCGCTGAAGTTCAGAGCTACAGGGTGTATGACTAATGTCACCCAGTTAGAGACGGGCTGGACTCTGCTCCAGTCTTGCTAAGTCCATAGGTCTTCCTAAGTCCACAGGTCTCCCTAGTGCAAGGAAGAGCTGTACTGTACCTTTTTGCATTAGGTCCTGTGCAGTAAACCCTTCTGGCGCATGTATAGTTTAGTTCTGTTCACGTGGGTCACATATGTATACTTGTATCAGTTGTTTTTATTGGGGAAGGTGTTGAACTTAATCATTTGACCGTTGAATGAAATTGATTAGTTCAGTTAAGCTGACAGGAAATTCAATGCTGTAAGTAGAGAAAAAAAAAAGAAGAAGAATGAAAGTACCTGAAAATAACTTGTTTTTGTAGCTACATCATTGTACTTCACTTATGTTTATTTTGAAACGGCTTTCTGGATTTCCCATCATACTTAGAATAAAATCTGAACTTTTTCCTAATGTCATTAAACTCCACGAGGCCAGGCATGTCTACGTAATCCCATTCTCCACCCCTCATACCACTCTTCTTTCTTCTTATATTTGAAGCTCAGGACCTTCTGGAGATTCCAGAATATTCCAGAAGATTTACTGACCTTTTGCTTGTATTTCTTTCTTCCTTTTTCTGCTTTGTCCTTCTCTCCTCCCTTCTTTCCTTTTTTACCTTCTTCCTCCCTCCTTCCTTCCATTTCCCTTGATGATCTTTTAACAAATATTTTTTGAGAACTTTTATGTTCCATATAAGAGATATTAAAGATTGCAGAATGGACAAAGTGGAAAATGCTGACTTTGTATATCTTACAGTCTTACACAATGAACAAGAACACTTTTAGTATGTTTAAGGAACATCAAGGAGTCAGAATTACTGGAGCAAAGTAAGAGAAAAGCATGGTAAGAAATAAGATATAAAGGGAGTAAGGGACTGCCAATAGTAAAGATTTTGAATTTTTTTCTAAGTGATGTATAAAGGCAATAGATATTTGGGCCAGAAAATGGATATACACTCACTGGCTGCTTTGCAAGGAATAAAATGTAGGAATTCAAGCGTAGATGCAGAAAGACCAGATAAGACATTTACTCTTGTCCACATGAGATATGACGGCAGTGTGGTTTTATAGAGATGGGAAGTATAAGGATTTGGGAAGTATTTTGAGGATAGAGCCAAGATGACTTTTTTCTTACTTTGCTTAAAAAAGAATGATTCAATCTTTTTGGCTATAACAAGTGGATGAATTGTAGAATTTTTGCCAATATGGAAGAAACAAATTTTTGGTGAAAATCAAGAATTCTGAAATTAGAAATTTTTATTAGATATGCAAATGCTAATGTCAATAAGCTATCTAGAATTCATAGTGGCATTAAAGACCGTACGTGTATATGGAAGTTGTGAGAGTAAATCTGCTCTTCCCACCTTGAGGCCTTTTACTCTGCCTAGAATTTATTCTGGATCTTATCTATTTGGTCCTTTGTCATCCCTCAGATTTAGCTTAAATTCCACCTTCTTAGAGATGTCTTCCCTTACCAAACCTTCCAAAGTGGCCACCGTTTCATCTTACATAGCCTTGTTTACATCTTTCTTTCAATCTATATTTCTGTTGTGTTTTTGCCTTGTAATCACTGTTGGTTTCTTTTCAGTTCCTTCACACTTACCACATACTTTCTGCTTCCTAGTTTATTATCTACCCTCTCACAGTGCTATTAACCTTGTTAGGCCCAGACCATTACTATCTTCCTTATTGTTGCATCAGCTCCTGCATGTAGCAAATACACACATACAGCTGCAATAAGTAGATATTGTTTCCATTCTTCTCGTGACTTACTCTTTAAGTCTCTCAGTACCAGTTGTGCTCATAGCCCGAGCCTATTCTGAAAAGAGGATGTAGCGTGAACAGCCTGAAACTGACCTGCAGCCGCAGCCTGGGGTTGCTCATTTACTCTGAGGCTGGTGCCCCTCTGTGGTTGTCTGGGCAGGGCACCTCTGGGTAAATCCTTCCATGTCTCTCAAAAGCCTGTTTTCCTAGGCTTTCTTCAGAGAACCTGCAGTCTTTCCGTGAGAGAGTCATTAAGTACACAGTTACAATAGAATGTGATAATTGCTAAAATTGTGGCTTTTCCTCAGAACTCTGTAAGGAAAGAGAAGGAAGCACACCTACCTCTAACTGGGGATATAGACAGAGCTTCACAAGACAAGTTTATCCTTTAGCTGAGCCTATGATAATGAGACATTTCATAGGTTAAAGTGGTCTAATATAGCTCGAAATATGTGAGTTCTGTACAGAAAATGTCTAGATTCTAATCCCAGATCTTCATTTATAACTTATAGCCTAGACCAAGTAACTTGAATATTTTAAGTCTCACTTTCCCCTTCTATAAGACAGGCAAAAATATATACTCTCTAGGGTTTATTTAAGCATTGCTATGATAGAGGTATAGGCACTAACGCTTTGTCCAGAGTACATGCCCTAAATACAGTATGCGTGTAGTTGTCATCAGTGGGACACTATGATGAAAATGGAAGCCTACTCAAAGGTACAGAAGGAGGGAAATCATATCATGTTTAGAAAACTGTGTTCCTCATTCTTTAGTTCTAAGTACAGAATACTAAGAAAATATGCTTAAGTTACTTTTACATAGTTTTAATTATCTAATAAACTGTTAAGTTCCTTAAGGGAGAGAGATGCTTCTTCCTTCTGCTTAGCATATGGAAGCTTTATCTCATCTACTTTGCTTTAGATTTCTAGCTGGTTTTCCAGATTTTCAGAAAGATCATATTTCATAGAACAGCAAATGCTTTGAAGTAAGGACAAACTATATATGAAAAAAGTATCCATCAGTTCTGTACCTTGAACAAGATGCTAAACTTTCTGAACTTCAGATTTCTTACTTGTGGACTGGAAATAAGAGTACTTATTTCAGAGGGTGGTTTTATGGACTTAGATTTTATATAGAATTTGCTGCCTATGCTTGGTGGATAATATGATGTAGCAGTAAGTAGTATAGCCGTAATGGTAGTAACAGTGGTAAAAGTAGAAGCAGTAGTAGAAGCAGTAGTAATAGCCGTTGTTGCATTACACTGAAGTGTTTAACATCATTATCTGTACAGCAGGAGATCTGTACAGATGCATCAAGGTAGAAAATTCTAGTGCTTATCCAAATTTTGTTCCTTTTCCTCCTGTGCTTCTGGAGTAATATTACACATCCCCAACCTCAGGTGGCTCCGTGGTAAAGAATCCTCCTGCAATGCAAGAGATGTGGGTTTGATCTCTGAGTCAGGCAGATCCCCTAGAGAAGGATATGGCAACCTGCTCCAGGATTCTTGCCTGGGAAATCCATGGACAGGGGAACCTGGTGGGCTTCAGTCCATGGGAATGCAAATGAGTCAGACACAAGTTAGCAGAGAACAACAACCCCTTGTGACTAGGCAGGACAAAGTGCTAGTTTTAGCCAATAAACTAGGCACAGAGTCTACATATTTCATCTTTAGGCAAAAGTACAAAAGAGCCAGCAGGTGACCCTTCAATTCTCTCTTGGCTTAGTGGGGCCTTATTCCAGATGGAACAACCACAATATAATGAAATTTCTGCCAACTTAGATCCTGAGTGGAATAGAACTCCAGACAACCTAAGTGCATGATGTGTGAGAAATAAATACGCTTGTAATGTGATAAGCTAGTGAAAATGGGGGCTATTTGTCACTACAGTATTACCTGATTTGTAACGACTAGTACATTTAAGAACAGTTAATCATGATTTTCAGAACAAGAACAATTCTAATCAGTTCTTCCCTTAGAAGGTCTTTATGGACAATAACTCTCTGGTGACTAACATCAAATTAAGGCAATGATAATACTTCAATAGCAAATAAAGAAATATTTCTGCTGTGAACCCTGGAAACATGACAGGCAATAGCATTGTAAGACTATCTGATAAGGAGTTCAGGTATTTTGAATAGATTATTAAGGATAAAATTGAGTTCAGATGGTCTCTTCTCTTACTTGAAAAAAGGCTGAT
The DNA here is from genome assembly GCA_006408695.1 of Aepyceros melampus. Lineage (NCBI taxonomy): Eukaryota > Metazoa > Chordata > Mammalia > Artiodactyla > Bovidae > Aepyceros > Aepyceros melampus. The sequence goes on from SJXQ01000390.1 coordinate 267,508, forward strand.
GCTTCCGATTTAAAGGAATTCCTTTGTGTTCATGTGTGTGTGTGTGGTGCTTGTTTATTAATGCAGAGACTTAGTTGGCTGTTTTGAATGGTGATCTAAACACAAACAAATCAACAAATCAAAGCCAAAAGAACTCCCCAAACCAACAATGCAGTGGAGATTGTAGTTGAAGTTACTTTCTCTTTAACAGACATGTTAATGCACAGTGCTGTAGGTGTGAGGACCGCCTACCCCTCTCCATCTGAAAGCCCTCCCTTTGTCACTATCCTCTTGATGGGGGTCTTTAGATAAGTCGTTATAAGACTGCATTACCTAGTGATTAAAAGCCCGAATCTTGGAATCAACTGCCTAATTCGAATGATATCTCTGCTGTTTGTTAGTCATGTGACCTTATGCAATTGACTTTAAAATCTCTATTCTTCTGTTTTCCTACTAGTAAAATGTAGATGTCCATAGTAAATATTCTGTAAAACAGTTGTGCTAATTAAACATGATAAAACATCTGAAGCACATATAAAAGTACCAGGCATGTGTATAGTAACATTTCTGTAACTGTTAGCTTTCTGTCTTAGTTGTGGCTTTCTGGGACTCTGTTTTATTTTCTATAAAATAAAATAATTGGACTAAATTATCTGCCAAAGTCCTGTTATTTTTTTTTTTCCCTAAGAATGAAAGTTCCATAGCCTAAGACTGTATTTGTCCCATTATTTTCCCATAACCTAATCAATTTCAGTACAAAAGACTGTCAATAAATAGTTCTTACATGCATGTATCAATGACTTTACTGTAATAGCTACCATTATTTTAGGATTTAAATGTCACACACTGTTCTAGAGTCTATTACCTTAAATTTTCCCAATGAATCAATAAAGTCAGTACTATTATTACTTCATATTACAGATGAAGTGATACAAAAAGATGTTAGCTAGCTATTTCAAGGTCATATAATAGAATTACTGAAAACTAGTAGAAGAATGGACTTCCCAAGTGGCTCAGTGGTAAAAAAAATCCTCCAATGCAGGAGATGCAGGCTCAGTCCCTGGGGTTGAGAAGATCCCCTGGGGACAGAAATGGCAACTCACTCCAGAATTCTTGCCTGGGAAGAGAAACCTGGGCAGAGGAGCCTGGTGGGCTACAGTCTATGGTGTTGCACAAAAGTCACACACTACTTAGTGACTAAATAACAACAAGAAAGTAGAAGAATAAAACTTGGATTTTAAGGTATGACTTCTAAGTTCCTAAATGAGACATAGCTATTTTCATGAAGACAATTCATAATATAACTGGCATTGATAAAGAAAGCTGAAGTCAACTCTTGAAATAAAGTTTCCATTACCCACGGCTCTACCACATGGAGGGCATCTTGAACTTGTCTGTGCCACTCACGAAGAAATGAGTTATTTTTATTACAAATGCAAAAGATTCCATTTATCTTGTCCTTACCACAATGCCTGACACATATAGGTACTCAGTATATGTTGAATGGATGCAAGGAGTGAATGGTAATTAGAAATCTGGTGGTTGCTGAGGGAGACACTGATGGGTTATATTTCATGTGTTGCTTTACGTAGAATTACCAAAGTCATGATTCACCTTGACTCTATGTGATGTATCTTATATATTTTATTTGCACAATCATCACAAAAATAGGTATGATGGGAACTGTGAAGTAATTTTACAGATGAGGGTATTAGTTCAACCAAGATGCTAAGTTTTCTGAATCCTAACTTCTAGTTGTTTCTACCACATCGAGTTAGCAGGCCAAATTTTTTTTTTTCTAAAGGAATTCAGTGCAGCTTTCTTCATTAGGGCAACTTTCTTGAAGGTTGTCCACTTCTCAGGAAGGTGAGGGCACAGAGAACTAAGAGTCGACAATGACCGACGTTCAGCTTCCTATTTTTATTTCCATCATTCTGTTGTTGAGCAAGTCTTAGATTAATCATTTCTGAATTTTTTGATTTGAAATGGACATTCAGTTCATTGTCTCAGTGTGCCAGCTTCTTGAGCCATTAGCATTTTATAGGAAGTGTTCCCAGGTCTTTCATAAAGTGATTGACCCTGAATATGTGTGGTGAGAGACTGTGTAAGCTGTGTGAGGGGGCTTCAGGTGCCTTGCAAAAGCCATTCAGGGTTACCTATCAGGTGAGTGAGATGACATTTATGAACCAAATACCTGAAGTGCCTTCCACATTTTTGCCCCAGCAGTTCAGCTGACAGTTGTTCAGTATCTCACTGTTATAGACAGGCTGTTCTAAATTGAAGTGATCGATGCTTTGATTAAAGAGTGAAGATGAAACTAGTCAGGATGGTCAAAATGTTTAGTCCTATTAACATTCTCCTGTAAACCACTGAACCATTTGATCAATAGATCAGACTTCTAGATTGGGAGTAATAACTATGGCTGGCCAATTGGTAATGGGTTCTCTCAACCATCATCCAGGGAACTTGTTGCACTATTTTAAAGCAGCACAGCTGGAAAGCTCCACTCCAGTGCTTCACAAAATCATTCTTGGAGTGTGAGACAATTTGGCTTAACATCGAACAAAATGACACATTAATATAGGTCCATTTTCCAGACATTGAATGTATTTTGCAGGAAAAAAATGGCAAACTGATTTTGAGAAAAGATTCACAGACCTATGGATGAGTGATGAGAGCTAACTCACTTTTCCTTTTACTTTATAACCAATACATTGAGTAATTAAGGAACAATATAGCTACTGAATTCTATTTTAAAATATGTACTCTGTCCCTTTCCTCACAATCGACTGAGGGGAAATAACACTTCTAATCTTTTAGATGTAATGTTTCTAAACAAATCATAAAGCCAGGACTTGGTTTATATATAAAATTGACAAATTTCAGGGGCTAAGTCTCAATGATGAGGAATCAGTGTAATGTATGTTTCTGCAGGGATGTTTAGTTTCTTTAATCTTACATTCCTTTTTGGATAAACAGAAAAAAAATTTTCTGAAAACTTGACACCAGTTTCTTAATATCATTTTAGAATATCTCAAAGCACAAAAAACACAAGTATAAAGGACCCCTCTTCTCTCCTTATCTGGCCATTCAGGAATAGAAAGGTGTTACTCAGATTCTGGAAGTATGCATTTCTTTATATTAAACCCCTTCCAAGAAGATTTTGTTGCAAAATGGAAAGGCATGGGATCAATCATAATAAAACAAGAAGTCAGAGTGCTGAAATAACAAAGTGAGTTGCAAGAAGGGTTAGAAATTTTTAGTACTGTGCTGTAAGTTTTTGAAAAATCATTAGAACTCAGCTAAAATTTTGCTATGAGCTGCTAACAACCAAAGTTAAGTTAGAAGATCCCCAATATGTGTAAAGATGACAACCAGAACTCAGCTGAAGCAAGAAATGTTAAAATTCCAAAATCACTATTTTCCAGTACCAAGGTAATAATTGATTTAGACAAGCATTATCAAATGTTGTTAAACTTATTAACTAAACTCCTTTCAGGAATCAGGATATTCATATGGTCTCAAAGCATCTTCCCATAGTTAACCTGATACTGCTAAAGAATAAATATATCCTTCCATGAAATGATTCACTAGGCATATTAACCAATTTATCAGTCTTGGCATCATTAACAAACACCTTGCTATATACCCCTCCTTGTGTGATGCAACAAGTACGCAACATCTCTATGTAGTATTCCTACCAGAACTGTTTAGCTTGACTCTAGTGATGAAGAAATATGCAAAATCAGAATGTGAAAAGAACTGATTTCTGAGTTGTAAGTCCCTGTGTTAAGGAGAACACTCTCTATTAGGTTTTCCATTCCCCTATAACAAATGCTTGTGATTCAGTGGTCTTAAACCGGTCTTCAAGGGTACCTGTTACTCTGAACATTAGCTTTACTTTAGATGCTTTTTCCTTCCATAGGCTATACAAGTCACCAATATGAAGCACCAAGAAGGCTATAAGGTGGCAAATTAAATTCCCTTTTCTTAAATAGTTACTTTAACTGGTTCCATTATGACTTCTAGAATCGGCATGGGAATCAGCAGGGCCTGGGTAGCATTACTCAAGAAAGATTGCTATGTCTCAGGGCTTAATGGAAATGTGCTTTTAGGTTGTATCCTGAAAGCATGTCTGCTATAGAAAAGGATAAGTCTTATGAGATTGGAGGATGTCAACTCTGAATGTTCCTGGAGCTAAATGGTGTCTCCTGGTGGCTATTCTTATGACCTGACCTTGTTCTCCCCAAATGGGCAATTATTTGCAGTCAGAAGTTTTCTAACATTTTTGTGCTTCTATTGTGATAAAAAGGGCAACTAAATAGTCTTATTGAATTGATGGATCAAAGGAAGATGAGACAATAAAAATGGCTGTGGCATGTATCACAGTTTTTCTGTTGCTGTCTATTGAAAAGTTTCCATGACTTTAATCATATTTCTTCATTTGGTAGGATCATTTATGAGAGACATCAAATATATATATATATATATATACACACACACTCATTAGATTTCCCCTGGGGAGACAGTTCTGGAAGTTGTAATTTTCTACTGTAAGTATGAACAGCTTCACTGTGAAAAGAAGGCTTCAGACAGATAATGACAATAATGCAGTTTATTTCATAAGACATCCAGCCTAAAGGCCTCTTAAATGGAAAACAGATGTTCTCCGCATCTTCACTTTTTCTTCAGAAATACAGCCAATTTTTAGAGAGCTAAGGAGTCAGATGGAGCTAAGAAGAGCCTGTCTAATGAACTTAGCTACAAAATCTAGCAGAGAAAAAATGATGGCAATAATATTTATTGGACACATGGGATGCACCAAACCTTGGCAGACAGTTTACGAACATAGCAACACTATGGATCTGGTGCTATTGTCATCTTCATTCTATAGCTGAAAAAACTAGAACTCAAGAGAGTTTAAGAGAATCATCCAAATGTAGAATAGTCATCAGGCAGTCTCATCTAGAAACCATGCCCATAAGTGAAGGAAAATACTTAACTGTATTCGGGCTTACAGAGATTCCATGGGTTTATTTTCATATTGGTCTAAATTTTTATGACAGCCCTCAAGATAAGTATTGTAAGTAGTATGGAGACATGGAAATTGAGACTCAGAGAGGTGAAATGCCTTGCCCACAGTCATTCTTCTGGTAACTGGGTAATGTCTGCACAGTGTCACCACTTCCAAAGCAGCGTCCTTTAAAGGGCATCATGCTCATGCTATTTAGTGGATAAAGGAATTGTGGACCATATGTACAATGAAATATTACTCAGTCATAAAAAGGAATAAATATGAGTCAGTTGTAGTGAGGTGGTTGAAACTTGAGCCTGTTATACAGAGTAAAGGAAGTCAGAAAGAGAAAAAAAAATCATATATTAACGCATGTGTATGGAATCTATAAAAATAGTACCTATGAACCTATTTACAGAGAAGAAATGGAGATGCAAATGTAGAGAAAGGACTGGTGGACTGTCAAGAGAAGGAGAGGGTAGGACAGGTTGAGAAAGTAACATTGGCATATATGTCCTATCATGTGTGAAATAGCTGAGAAGCTGCTGAATTACACAGGGAACTCAGCCTGGCACTCTGTGATGACCTGACCTAGAAAAGTAGAATCGGGTGGGGAGTGAGGCTATTGAGAGAGGCGCTATATATATATATATATATATATAATATAAATCTATGAGCTATATATATATATAATTATTACTGATCTGCATTGATGTATGACAGAGATCACCACAACATTGTAAAGCAATTATCCTCTAATTAAAAAAAATAAAGTGTATCATGCTATCTTTATCTTTTGCTTATTGAGTTTTTCTCTTTTTTTGTATGACTTTCTCTTATGCCTCTGAAGGTGTGAGACTGTTAGATGCTCAGTTGCATCTGATTTTTGTGACCCCATGGACTGTAGTTCACCAGGTTCCTCTGTTCATGGAATTTTCCAGGCAAGAATACTGGAGTGTGTTGCCATTCCCTTCTCCAGGGGATCTTCCCAACCCAGAAATGGAACCCAGATCTCCTTCACTGCAGGTGGATTCTTTACCAGCTGAACTAGAAGGGAAGTTTCTTATACCTCTAATTTATATTCAATGCTATGAAATTATATGAAATATTTGGGCTCAAATCTCTATTATAGATAATCCTAGGATGGTCAGAAAATATTGCCAAGGCAAGTAGAATTTATGTCAAGCTTGGGAAAATAATCCCAGATCCAAATGTTAATCACACAGATTGAGATAAGTTTAAACTTTTAAATAAGAATATTACACAAACAGCAAAGACCATGCCTTTCTTTCTGTGTAAAATACTACTATAAGCCACTGTGGCATAGATTAACTTTCTCTCAGTATACAGTAGCTACTTCCTTTTTAGTAATAGAGCATACTCAATGGCCACACATGGCTTTGCTCACATGAGAGTTCATGTGACCACTCAGATAAATGCCACATTTCCAAACTCCTCTTGCAAATAATAACACTATGGAATCAGTTACATGGAACATGAGAGGAGGTGAAGGGCTGAATTCAATGCCATGAATTAAATGAATACTGCTTGCTTTCCGTTCCTTCTCTACCCCTTCCTTTGTGTCTAAAGAGAAAGTTGTGCCAGGAAGATAGACTCAACCATAGAAATATGAGACAAACACCTTAGTGAGTCATAGAAGGACAAGATGGAAGGCAACTGGGTTCCTGGAAAATCTTGTGGGGCCGAACTGCCCACCTGCTGTCAACTCTGTCGACCTCTGAACTGAGAGAGGAATATATATTCTGCTTGAGTTACTGTGTTTGAGGTATCTTTGTTATAGGAGCTTAGTATATATCTTATTAGATCAGTGTTTGCTGAAATAAAAATCAAGATCCATACTCTTAATCAAGAAAGTTTTATAATTATATGTGATTCTATATAATGACCTCTATATTTTCTAGTAGATTCATGGTGATACAGTACATGGCATTATAGGTCAAAATGTATCACCTAAAAATTCATATATTAGAACTTTTTTAAAATCAAAAAACAAAGAAAGGAAACAAGAGCCATTTTTGTACTGTCTACAAGAGACTATCTTTAGGTATAAGGACACATACAGACTGAAAGTGAAGAAATGGAAATGGAAACCAAAAGAAAGCTGAGATAGCTATACTTATATCAGACAAAAAAAGACTTTTCTTTTTTCTTTTTTTAATTTTAATTTTTACTTTATTTTAATTTACAATACTGTATGGGTTTTGCCATACATTGACATGAATCCGTCTCGGGTGTACATGGGTTCCCAATCCTTAACCCCCTCCCCTCTACCTCCCTCCCCATATCAACTCTCTGGATCATCCCCATGCACCAGTTCCAAGTATCCTGTATCCTATATCAAACATAGACTGGTGATTCGTTTCTTACATGATAGTATACATGTTTCAGTGCCATTCTCCCAAATCCTCCCACCCTCTCCCTCTCCCTCAGAGTCCAAAAGTCTGTTCTATTCATCTGTGTCTCTTTTGCTGTCTCACATACAGNTTCAATGCCATGAATTAAATGAATACTGCTTGCTTTCCGTTCCTTCTCTACCCCTTCCTTTGTGTCTAAAGAGAAAGTTGTGCCAGGAAGATAGACTCAACCATAGAAATATGAGACAAACACCTTAGTGAGTCATAGAAGGACAAGATGGAAGGCAACTGGGTTCCTGGAAAATCTTGTGGGGCCGAACTGCCCACCTGCTGTCAACTCTGTCGACCTCTGAACTGAGAGAGGAATATATATTCTGCTTGAGTTACTGTGTTTGAGGTATCTTTGTTATAGGAGCTTAGTATATATCTTATTAGATCAGTGTTTGCTGAAATAAAAATCAAGATCCATACTCTTAATCAAGAAAGTTTTATAATTATATGTGATTCTATATAATGACCTCTATATTTTCTAGTAGATTCATGGTGATACAGTACATGGCATTATAGGTCAAAATGTATCACCTAAAAATTCATATATTAGAACTTTTTTAAAATCAAAAAACAAAGAAAGGAAACAAGAGCCATTTTTGTACTGTCTACAAGAGACTATCTTTAGGTATAAGGACACATACAGACTGAAAGTGAAGAAATGGAAATGGAAACCAAAAGAAAGCTGAGATAGCTATACTTATATCAGACAAAAAAAGACTTTTCTTTTTTCTTTTTTTAATTTTAATTTTTACTTTATTTTAATTTACAATACTGTATGGGTTTTGCCATACATTGACATGAATCCGTCTCGGGTGTACATGGGTTCCCAATCCTTAACCCCCTCCCCTCTACCTCCCTCCCCATATCAACTCTCTGGATCATCCCCATGCACCAGTTCCAAGTATCCTGTATCCTATATCAAACATAGACTGGTGATTCGTTTCTTACATGATAGTATACATGTTTCAGTGCCATTCTCCCAAATCCTCCCACCCTCTCCCTCTCCCTCAGAGTCCAAAAGTCTGTTCTATTCATCTGTGTCTCTTTTGCTGTCTCACATACAGGGTTAACATTACCATGTTTCTAAATTCCATATATATGTGTTAGTATACTGTATTGGTGTTTTTCTTTCTGGCTTACTTCACTCTATAATCGGCTCCAGTTTCATCCATCTCATTAGAACTGATTCAAATGTATTCTTTTTAATGGCTGAGTAATACTCCATTGTGTATATGTACCACATGAAGACTACAATAAAAGACAAAGAAGGTCATTACATAATGACTAAGGGATCAGTTAAACAAGAGAATATCACATTTATGTTTATGCATCCAATATAGGCAAGTCAAGAAGCAACACTTAAAACTGGACATGGAAGAATGGACTGATTCCAAACTGGGAAAGGAGCACATCAAGGCTGTATATTGTCACCCTGCTTATTTAACTTATATACAGAACATATCATGTGAAATGCCAGGCTAGATGAAGCACAAGCTGGAATCAAGATTGCCATGAGAAATATCAATAACCTCAGATATGCAGATGACACCACCTTTATGGCAGAAAGTGAAGAGGAACTAAAAAGCCTCTTGATGAAAGTGAAAGTGGAGAGTGAAAAAGTTGGCTTAAAACTCAACATTCAGAAAACTAAGATCATGGCATCCCATCACTTCATGGGAAATAGATGGGGAATCAGTGGAAACAGTGTTAGACTTTTATTTTGTGGCTGATTTTTTAATGGTGCTAACTACTTAGCTATGAAAAAGTTGGTGCTTTCAATTCTTAATAATTGCTAACTCAAGAGAAAAATCTTACTTTCGTTCTATTGCGCTAACATCCTGCTAAGTCACTTCAGTCGTGTCCGACTCTGTGTGATCCCATAGACAGCAGCCCACCAGGCTTCCTCGTCCCTGGGATTCTCCAGGCAAGAACACTGGAGTGGGTTGCCATTTCCTTCTCCAATGCATGAAAGTGAAAAGTGAAAGTGAAGTCACTCAGTCATGTCTGACTCCTAGCAACCCCATGGACTGCAGCCTTCCAGGTCCTCCATCCATGGGATTTTCCAGGCAGAAGTACTGGAGTGGGGTGCCATTGCCTTATTTTTCCTGTTATTGTGGAGACTAAACCTCAAATGCTTGTCAAAAGAAAAAAGTCAACCCAAGGCTTTGGAAAGAACCTGACTGGCCTGTTGAAACTGAGGAAATGTCCCCGCATCCCTTTAAGAACTGAGAATGTAGCCCTGATGATTTCTGAATAGACAAATTCCAGGTCATTGTTGTCTGTACAAATTCATAAAGAATTGTGCATGTTGGAAGCAATAGAAACTATGCAAAGTATGTAGCACATACATGCTGCTCACTCAGTTGTGTCCAACTCTCCGCGAGGCTGTGGACTGTAAACCCCCCGCCCCCCTTAGGCTCCTCTGTCCATGGGATTCTCCAGGCAAGAATACTGGAGTGGGTTGCCATTTCCTTCTCCAGGGAATCTTCCCGACCCAGGGATCGAACCCACATCTCCTGCAGTGGCAGGTGAATTCTTTACCACTGCACCACCTGGGAAGCTGCAATAGAAATTATGATCCATTCCTATAAAATCCAAGAAGTGTGATAGCTTTTCTTCCTTCCACTCTGTCTCCACCCCCTTTAGCCCAGACTGGTAGTGCTCCTGCTAGAGTGACTTGTTAGGTCCATGGTTCATATCTGCAACCATCTCCTTATCAAATGCTTGGTCTTGCCACACTCTTATTTTTCTCTTTTGACAGGTTCTTCTCATCTTTTGGCAATATGAACTGACAGAATTTACAAAATCATTTATTTCTGGCTCTTTTTTCTTAATAATTTCTTCCCCAATTTATTTCTCCTTCCCATATTTCACTGTAAGTCAGGAAGAACCAAGCCACAGCTTCATTTCTTGGCTTAGAAATCTCAACTAAACAGCAAGTTTCATTGCTTATAAGTTCTTTCTTCTACAAAACCTTAAAATATGAACACAGTTCTTTGCTACTTTATAAAGACGATTATATTATTCTCATTGGCCTATGACGTTTTCCTCTTTTCCATCTGAGACCTAATCAAAATGGCCTTTACCATTATAGCAGAAAGTGAAGAGGAACTAAAAAGCCTCTTGATGAAAGTGAAAGAAGAGAGTGAAAAAGTTGGCTTAAAGCTCAACATTCAGAAAACAAAGATCATGGCTTCCGGTCCCATCACTTCATGGGAAATAGATGGAGAAACAGTGGAAACAGTGTCAGACTTTATTTTTTTTGGGCTCCAAAATCACTGCAGATGGTGACTGCAGCCATGAAATTAAAAGACACTTACTCCTTAGAAGAAAAGTTATGACCAACCTAGATAGCATATTCAAAAGCAGAGACATTAATTTGCTGACTAAGGTCCATCTAGTCAAGGCTGTGGTTTGTCCATTAGTTATGTATTGCCGGGGGCCAGCGTGAGGAATCCCACCTGTGACAGGGTCACGTGGCAGAGACTCAGATGGCAAGGCAATTCGAGTCTCAGGGTTTCCCCCTGGTATTTCCTGAGCATGTACCCCAAAAATAAGAATCTTCCTGCTTTTCCACACTTCTGACTTTCTCTGGAAAAAGTTAACTCAGGGCTTTAGTCTTCTGCATTTGAAAGGAGTGTTCCAGCTCAACCCCCTCTGATAACACTCTAACTTAAACACTCTAACTTGCCTAACAGGTTCCCTGGACCTTGCAGCCCCCAACTGCGAGGGGCACAAAGCTTGAGTATCTTAAAGTTACAAAACCTTTTCTAAGAGCTAAAATCCTATCGGTGACAGATTTCACTGTTGACTCAATGATTGCTGCCAGACCTCCTTATTCTTTTAAGCACCTGGAAAGATGTTCATCAATGTAAACAGGATATGGAAAAGGATATATAGTAGTTTTGATGTTAGCAACACTAGCCTTTTGAGTTAACACAAACAAGTCTTCTGGTTAACAAACCCTTATCAGAAAAGAGCCGTAAAATGTTAATTGGCCTTTTGGCCAGAAGATCATGTAATTCACCTAAGGCTTGTGTATACAACTAGGTATGCAGAGAGAAAGCCTGGTCTTGCTAAGACTCAGGGCTGCTGATGCTGCATAATTTTATATATTATCCATTGATCTCTATGTAAAAAAAGGGTATAAAAGACCTTGAAGAACAATAGAAGCCGAAGCCAGTTGCTGGACTGGTTTCCCTCGTGTCTTCTCTCTAATTCTGGCTGAATTCCCATCTGGGGCATGGAGGCTCACCATGTCTACTTACTTGTCCCGGCTCTTAAGTTCCGCGCGAAAGGGAGCCCAGGGTAGGGCACCCTTAGAGATTCAAGCGGGCGCTGGTGGCCCCATGTAGATGGTGCAAGCTCCTTGTCTGGAATTTTATTGGCTTTCCATGTAAACCAAGTTATTCAGCCTTCTTTTCTCCATCTGAATTTTCCTACTATGCTATTATTTCCTAATCTTATATTTCTAAATAAATAAATAAGTGTTTCGCCACGCCGTCCCCGCTTCAAATCACCCTGGATCCACCCGGGCTGGACCCTGGCAATGTATGGATGTAAGAGTTGGACTGTGAAGAAAGCTGAGTGCCAAAGAATTGATGCTTTTGAGCTGTGGTGTTGGAGAAGACTCTTGAGAGTCCCTTGGACTGCAAAGAGATCCATCCAGTCCATTCTGAAGGAGATCAGCCCTGGGATTTCTTTGGAAGGAATGATGCTAAAGCTGAAGCTGCAATACTTTGGCCACCTCATGTGAAGAGTTGACTCACTGGAAAAGGCCCTGATGCTGGGAGGGATTGGGGCAGGAGAAGAAGGGGATGACAGAGGATGAGATGACTGGATGGCATCACTGACATGATGGGCATGAGTCTGAGTGATGGTGATGGACAGGGAAGCCTGGCGTGCTGCGATTCATGGGGTCGCAAAGAGGCGGACACAACTGAGCAACTGAACTGAACTGAATTCCTATTTCTACCAATATTCTACTCATGATTATGTACATATTCTCCAATATGGATACTGTCTCTACAGTTTTCTTCTTCTTCTTTTTGCTGATCTGTCATCAGAATCCCTTTTAAATTTCTACTCATGGCAAACTAGGCTTTTTTTAAACATGCATCTTGAAACTCTTCCAGTCTCTACCTATTGCCTGATTCCAAAGCTGCTTCTACACATTTAGGTATTTGTTACAGCAGAAGGCCATCTTTAGCACCATTTTCAGTCTCAATTTGCTCAGGCTAAGATTTAGTCTGCCTAGTCACATATACCATAGACTGATATCTTAAACAACACAGAGTCACTTTCCAGTTATGGAGGCTGGACATCTGAGATCATGGTGTCAGTATATTTTACATCTTTGGTATATTTTTTGTCTTATTTTATACTCTTAGTTTACATACCACCACTTTCTTGCTGTGTCCTCACACAGAGGAGAGGTCATTTCTCCCATGTCTTTTTTTCTTTAGCACATGGATCCTATCACGAGGATAGAATCTTATCTAAACCTAATTACCTTTCAAAGTCTTCACCTAGTAATAGGACTTCAATAGATGAAAAATTGGCAAGGGGGTGTAGGCACAGAGGGGAGACACAAACATTCAGTCCATAGTACCGCTCTTATTTTTTGAATCTCAGCTAAGTGTTATCACCTCTGGATGCTTCCTCGAATTCAAGGGCAAAACTGAATTGCTGCCTCTCCTGACGTGTCTAGGCATGTAATTCTACCTTTAATATGGCATCTATTGTATTGACTATATTTTTTCTGCTCTGGAGTCTCCCCCCACCCCAAGTATTAATGAGTTTGTGACTATGTCTAATTTCTCCAATAACCTCTATGCCTGTCAGAGGCCCTGGCATCTAGTGTGTTCTCAGTAAATATTGATTGAGTGAATAAATACAAGGGCTATTTGTATTTATCTAGGTTATACTATTTATATGTTCCAAGATAAGTTCACAGTAAAAGAAAGAAAAGACAGGATTAGGAGGAATTCAGATATGACCATAAATGAAAGTGCCCTGGTAGACTTCTGAAGACAGTCAGAAAATTTTAAAATTGCTCTGCTCAATTCCAGTTGCCTTTTGCAAAAGGAAACCTTGTGCCAAAATACTTTCTGAAACAGAGGTTTATCCTTTTTTTGTTGTTGTTTTCTAAATAATAACAACATAGTTTCTCTTATTTGTAATATCCCTCATATATCCTTCCAGTGATCATGTAACTAAATATTGTCTACAATAATCTCACCTCTGGCATCTCATTAAGCAAAGCCTGGTTCAGTACTGGAGGGAATAACTTGTCAAAGTCAACAAATTGTGCTGAAGGGCAGCTTCAGTTGCCTCTAATGTAAGAAAACAGTCCTTTGGGAATCTGCAGGGAAGAAGCTAAAGTGACATCTTAGACTGATTTGTATGACTCTGAAGCTCACCTTCATATGATGAAGAACACAACTCATTAAACACCATGATTCAGCAAATGTTTAATCAGTAACTAATGTCTGTCAGGCATTGTGTTGGGCACTGTAGGTTTGATGATGAATGAGACACATTCTTTGCTTTCAAGGGACCCAATAAGTTAAGTGAGACCTATTGTTAAACAAATACACTATTCTGGCAGAACCATTAGGGCAGGGACTATGTTTGATTTGTTCACTCTTTAAGAGCTTGGGATAGTTTCTGAGACAGTATGACTCTATACATCTTGTTAAGCAAATTAAAACCAATATGGGCAGTATATATAAAAGCAAGGGTATGTTCAAGGCATCATGTTCTAATGCACTTTGTTGTGAAAGAGAGGCTGGGCCTGGGAGAAGACTTCATAGAAGCAGGAAAATCTGTGTTTTGAAGGGTGACAGATACCTTGTTGAAAGGTGTAAAATGGATAAAAATGATTGAAAATTGAGAGGACTGGACTTTCTAGGCACAGTAAGCAAAGCATGCGGAGGCTTGGCATTGTAAAATAGGACAGAAAGAGATAGCCGAAAAGAATATGTCTTACAGGAAATGGAAGAGAAGGATATAAAAGCAACTTACACTGAGAAGGATGGGGGCCCCATAAAAAGAGTGAAGGAGAATGACTTTTACTGCAGAGAACTAGTGAAATTTGACAGCTTCTTCAGGTTAAGTTCAGCTCCAGTTAATACAAAGCCTGATCTTAAGTCAAGGGCTTCCAGAACTGTGCCACCGCTCTTTGAACTAGGAATTCAAAGACCTGGCATATCCATATAATAGAGAGATCATGTTTAAACACTCTCAAGACCTGAAAAAGGTGCATTTAAAAGTGGGAGGTGGACCAGGGACTACTGCTTAGAAGCTTCCTTTGCTCTCGGCCTTTGCTGAATTTCTTTCTCTGCTGTGTAAACCTGACTTCCCAAGTTTGTAGCTCAGGGAGCGTGTCTGAGCTATGTCAGTGCCACTTGTAGAGGTACATCTTTGCTTTTATCCTCTAGTGAAGCCATGGACAGGTAATAGATTCATCTGCTTTACTATGCCAGAGGCTTTAAATAAAATCCACAAATCAGAAGTGACATGGTGTGATGGGAAGAGTAAGGCTATCGACATGAAAACCTGAGGTCAAGGTCTTATTTTCTAGCTTCTACCTCAGTAAGACTTTAGTTTGTCTGAGTCTCAGTTACCTCATACATATTGTAAGGCTAACACAATTTATCAAAACTACTAATAAGTTAGTCTTCATATAAAATAAAAATTGATATAAATTCACAGAATAATAATGACCATTTTCTGAGTATTTGTTACATATTCCCCCAAGTTTCTCTTGTTATTTCATTTAATCATCTTGTGTCCAACTGTCTGCAACTCCATGCACTGTAGCCTACCAGGCTCCTCTGTCCATGGGATTTTCCAGGCAAGAGTACGGAGTGGAGTGCCATTTCCTTCTCCAGGAGATCTTTCCAATCCTGGAGTTGAACCCTGGTCTCCTGCATTGCAGGCAGACACTTGACCATCTAAGCCACGAGGGAAGCCCTTATTCATCTTAATTACCCCTAATAAATTGATATTTCGTATTTTTCTAATTTGAAAATATTGAAACTAAATTTCAAATAGATAAACTCAATAACACATACAAATATGAATGCCAGCAATATTTATACTTATTAGTAAATCTTCATTTTTTGGATCATGGTTTTTTGGGGTAGAGTCCTGAAAATGGAGACATTTTGTCTTGCTTAATACTAAACTCTTAAAATAGAAATTAATAACTTCTTTGAATTCCTAGAGTAACCCGTGCAGTAATGGTAATATTATTAGTGGAAACCAACATTTACTGGGAGTTTTCAATCTGTATCAGACACTGTGCTACCCTTTATATAAATTATATCTTAGTTCCTCATAATCACACTAAAAGGAATACTTTACGCATGATATCATTCTACCATGTGAATAACATTATCACCATTTGCACCATGAGAAAGCTGAGGTTCAGATGAGCAAAGAAAATTTCCCAATGCCAAGCAGAAAGTAGAGGTGCCAGAATTCCATACAGTCTAACCTCAGCCTTAAGCACAGTATTACACTGACTCAAGATTTTCTATTGTGCATTTTCAACTGAAAATCTAATATGACACCAAAATACCATATTCCTCTCAGCCCTCTGTCCTCATGTATGCTATCATCCATGCCGTAATAAATATCAACCTCTGTTTTATATTTGATGTTACATGTCCTCAGTACTGCATTTGGGAGTAGGGTGGGGTGGAATAAAAGTTACACTACAAATATCTTCATCTGGAGATAGGCGGTCTGCCATAATCATTTTGTGGCCCTTTCCCAAGCCATTTCCCAATTCACCAAAAACTATGTGTATTAAGAGTAACAGGGGTTTCTAAAATTGGCATCAACAATTGTGTACTTCTACTATTCAATTTCTTTACTTAATAGAAAAAAAAAAACCTTAGCCAACAGACTTTATATCCCATTGAGTATACTTATGTCTACTTCTATTTCTAAAATTTTTATTTACTTGCACATTTCAATACGGCATCTAGAAAACATTTGTAACAATTGCAAGGCATCAAGAGAACTTGTCCTAATGGCTTTCCCTCTAGAATCTGAAATTCTAACATTCCTTTTTAGTAAAAAGAGATGGCTACGTTGGGCCAGTTTAATAATATGCTTACTCATTCAGTTGATATTTACTGAGCTCCTACCATGTGTTAGACAGAAGCAGCAGACAATCTGGGGAGAGAGAGAAAAATAACAAATTAATGCAATAATTTTGAATAAAGATGAATTTTACGAAAGGACCTTAAAATGACATAATGAATTAAAAAAATGATAAGGGGGTCATAAGATGGTCTCAATTAAGAGATGACCTCTGAGCTGAGACCTGAGTGGGAGCAAGAAGGACTCAGCCTATGAACGTGTGAGGAAGAGTATTCCAAGAATAGCTGGCAGCAAATAAAAAACCTCTGAGGAGAAAGCAAGCTGAGTGCGTTCCAGAAACTTAAGTGGATCGATGAAGCTGCAGTGTAGAGAGATGAGGATGTCATGATATGAAATGAGATCATATAGATAGGAAGGAAACAGATACTGGAGATTTCTGGGCCATGTTAAGATCTTCAATCTTGATTCCAAGAGTGTTAACTTTAATAAGCATTCAATGCAGAAACAAATGAAAGTTGAAAGAATTTTCCAAACATCATATAAGAATGAGGTTATCAAAATACTTTATCAGTGGAAATACTCATCCAATTATGGTGTCCCAGTTGCACAGAGACCCCAGAGATAGGAAGGGGTATAAAGAGGAGCCTGGGGTCTGGGTAAAAAGGAGTAGAATGAGCTACAATAGAGGACAATATAACACCTTTCTAAGGCTCAGTCTTCACGCCAACAAAGTAAATTCATTTCCTGTGAGCATTCTTGATTCATGACCGTCAGCATCCACCTTTCCATCTTTTGAAGTAGCACAGAGAAATCACCCTGGGAATCACTTCACTCCCACTCTCAGTCCAAGAACCTCAAATGGTGTTGACTCCTTGTCATGTTCCTGGGACTGTGGAGAGGATGGCGTTTGTGATCTTTGCCTGACTACTTATAGCATCTCATTACTCTGGCCACAAAGTTTGATTCAGGTTTGGGCATGTGCTCCAACGTGGGCTCGTGACCGCTATGTCAAGATTTCCTTTCCAATGTCTGAGTAAAAGCAAAACAAGACTGTTTTCCCCAAATTCCAACATGGAAGACTGTAAGTATAGAATTGCTAGCAACTTTCTGGCTACCACATGGAGCCTAAAAATGAATCACAATGGAGGAGCGTGAAGCTGAGAAATAGAGAAAGCATAGGATTTAACAGCATGGTTTGAGTTCCATCTCAAACAGCCCTTAGCTTATGTCAATCAGGTCCAGGAGAAAGTAGAATTCACTCTAGATGGTTTGTATGAAAGTACTTTAATGAAACAATTATTTTCAGAGGATTGAGCAAAGTTAAGGGAGAAACACACACACACACACACAAAGAAGGACATGGCACTCAAATCTAGACAAAAATGAACTTGTTGTCACTTCTGGAAGTAAAAGGACAAGGAGAAGAAATAACCTTATTCCAGCTCAGTAGTGGAGAAGTGCTTTATAGGGGATATTAGAAGTGGAGAGATGGAAACTCAGCCCTGAAGGATACAGTGAGAAGAAAAGAAGTGTTCTGATATCTTTCTCACCCAGCCTTCTCATCTCTGGCCAATAACTCCCCGGTCATCACCCAACTGGAAGAGAGCTAGCAAAGTTAGTGAGGCAATTAAGAGAAATCAGCCTCCAATGTCATTCAGAAGACTAAAGAAAAGTGGTTAATGCATGGTAAACAGTGCAAAAGGAGAATAATTTGCACAAAGTCAAACTGAATACCCTGTAACTTCTCATATATATGAGCTACAACATACATACATCCTCACTCTTTTTTGAGGCCATCAGAAGTTGGTAAGCCACCTTTGTAATTAAAAAGATTCTAACTAATGAATCCTTGGGATCTTGAAAAATTGCAGTAGCCTCTCCCACACAGAAATCTTTTATTATAAATATCTTGCTCTGTTGAGGGTCAGAGTGATCTTGAAACATCAGCTATGCAATTGGTAAGTGAAATGTATGTACACATTGTTCCAGGTCTTTCTGCAAAGACCAGCTGGGAAAGAGAGTCGGAAGAGTCAGTGAGTCTTCCATATCTATTAGATGAAATATTAATAGAATGAGTAGAGTAGTTGGTATATTTTCATGTCTAGTTTAATGTGGATGGGTAAATATTCATATGATAGCAGTTTCTTTTCACACAGAGCTCTGTGAGAACACTTCTTCAAATTAAATGAGTCCTGTGGGGCATTTAAAGTTGGATAAAGAGAGATAGGAATATTTCTGCAAGACATAGATGAATGGTTGTGTAATCTTTAGGTCTCTAGACACATAAAAGTACCTCCTCTGATTATTCAAAATGAAATTCTTTATCATAATGTAGAAGTAATGAAAAGGTAGCAAATTAATCCTAAACTTTATCACCTGAAAGGGAGGTGACTAAGTTGATGACCTTCATTTTATGGATGAGAAAAATGCAATCAGAGAGGCGAAGTGACTTGCTGAATGTCACCCAGCAAGTTAGTGGCAGAGCTAGAATTAGACCTTGAATTCTAAATCTTGGCCTTGAGCATTTTTTTCTACCAGTGATATTATAAAGGTTTGAATGCAGAGACAGGAGACTGGCTTGAATTCTAGTTCCATAGCTTTGGTGTTGAATCTATTAATGAGGTGCTTACCTTTTCCCTGGTGGCTCAGACGGTAAAGCGTCTACCTGCAATGCGGGAGACCCGGATCCCATCCCTGGGTTGGGAAGATCCCATCTCTGGGTTGGGAAGATCCCCTGGAGGAGCAAATGGCAACCCACTCTAGTACTCTTGCCTGGAAAATTCCATGGACAGAGCAACCTGGTAGGCTACAGTCCATGGGGTCGCAGAGTCAGACACAATGAATGACTTCACTTCACTTTTTACTTTTTCCCTGGTGACTCAGATGGTAAACAATCTGCTTGCAATGTGGGAGACCCAGATTTGATCCCTGGGTTGGGACTATCCCCTGGATAAGGAAATAGCAACCCATTCCAGTATTCTTGCCTAGAGAATTCCATGGACAATACAGTCCATGGGATTGCAAAGAGTAGGACATGACTGAGCAACTAACACTTACCTTTTCCACAGTGAAATATTCTAGCTTAATATATAATGCCTATTGGTTTGCAATTATTGTCATTTCTCCAGAGTTTGGTCAGGGTTGTATTGACACATATACATTTTCCTTTTCTAGACTTCATATAATCTTGCTCGACCTTGTCAGTCCTTTTTAAAATCACAGAAGGATGTTCATTAGGGTACTATTGGTAAGTTATAGTATTAGAATTCAGAAGTTCCTCTACTATTCAAATTACCATCATGGTTAATGTATCACCTCACTCTGCTATCTAAAAATGTCAGCGTATAAAGAGTTAACAAGGTTGACAGGGATGGTATTTGCTTATCACTGAACTTTTGTGGTTAAGGAAGCTAAACTGTGAATTTTATGGCAGACTCTCAAAGCTTCGTCCAGAGTTGAAAAGCAGGTATCGATTTTTCTCTTTGATAATTAACTATGAAGTGTCTTGGGTAATCCAGTCCAAAAGCTGGCAGCATCTATGGCCTCCCACTTTTAAGAAGAGCTTGCAGAATGCCTCAGTTCAGCATTTTTTCCCCTCTGTTTCCCCCAAAGAGGCAATAAGGGGTTGACTGCGTTTGCCATTTTTAGTGGCTTAGCCTCTCCTGACGTGACAGCAACATTGGGCCAGTAGGTCAGGTTTGATTTACTCTATAATGAGGCTTTAGGGACAGTTTTCTCTACTAATCTCCTACTCCACTTGAGTAGCAGCAACTGTGGCTTATAAATGTTGCCATTCTGTAACTCCCAGAAAGACTTGCTGATCGTGTGAAATGTCAATGTCACTGTTATTTCTTTGAACTTAGTTATTTTAGTCTTGTACCTCAAGCCCTAAATGAAGTTCCCAAACCATAAATAAATGTAGTAATTGGCCCCAACCACAGTGACACTGGCAAGACTTTGATATATTACTAAACAGTCATATGCTTCTCTTAGAATCATAGCATTTCAGAGTTGGAGAAGGCCTTGGAGGTCATTTGCTCCTACTTCTTATTTTGCCCTCTAGTTATACAGCAACTAGGGTATCAAAGGTTACACAGGACTTTGATATTTAAAGAAAATTGGTTTGAACTACCTTAACCCTCATTCCATAAAAGTAGGCACTCTGCAAAAAAGTTTTGCAAATTTTCCACGTGGTTATATCCACTCATCTCCTCTCATTTCAGTGGCCACTTATCTTAACTCTCAGATGGCTCAGTGGTAAAGTATCCACCTGGCAATGCAGGAGGCATGGGTTCGATCCCTGGGTCCTGAACATTCCCTTGGAGAGAAAAATGGCAACCCTCTCCAATCCACTGCCTGGAAAATCCCACGGACAGATGAGGTTGGCAGGCTTCAGCCCAGAGGTTCGCAACGAGTCGGGCTGAACACATGCAGAAAGTTAAAGGAACAGATCCAGCGTGGAGTCAAAACTGGCTCTTCCCTGTTACAGCCTCAGCGTTAGGTACTAACAGTGTTACAGATTTTGGCCATTTCAACAGATGTGTAATGGCTCTCATTGTTGCTTTAATTTGCATGCTCAACTGAAATGAGAAAACCCATACAATATAAGCCTTTACTGAGAGTGGTAGCCCTGGGAACAACCTCTCAGTCCCTCTGAGGAGAGTTCTCCCTGGAGGTGGGGGAGAAGCTACTGTATACATGATTTGTGGCTGGGGGCTATGAACAGTCAAGCATACATCATGGTAATGCTGGTCCAAGGAACGGATATCTCAGTGAATGATTTTAGTGCTTTCTCTATGGGAAGATAACACGGATCTGTGTTCATTAAAATTCATCCTGAGATACATATCTATCAAATGGTACTGTTTTGCCAAAGCACAGAGGCCTCATCCTGGTTTTCATCCTGAATTCCTCTCAGCATACACTGTTGATCAGGGACTGCAGTGGCTGAAAAAGTTAAGCCTTGTAGAACCAGTTAGTGAGCACCGTTCTTTGTTTTACAATATTTTCCTGATGACATTTCATGTGGAGCATCTAATCATATGCTTACTTGTCAGATGCATGTCTTTCTAATGAGGTGTTTGTTGAGTACTTTAGCCCATTTTTGAATGGAGTTCTTTGTTTTCTAATTGTCTAACATCCTCAAAGTAGAGAGTGATTTTATTTGGTGGGGATGTTAAGGACTCTGAGCCCTGGAGATAGCATCTCAGTAGCCCTGAGAAACTGCTCCAAGGAGGCAAGAGTGGGAGTCAGGCTATATACAAGTTTGCAACAAAGGGGGGCAGGCAGCCTGAATATCAAAGATTATTGTTAATTAAGGAAAACCAGATATTAAGTTAAGGGATTTAGCCCTCTTCTATGTATTGGAGAATTTCCCTGGTGGCTCAGATGGTAAAGAGTCCACCTGCAATGCAAGAGATCTGGGTTTGATCCCTGGGTTGAGAAGATCTCCTGGAGAAGGGAAGACTGTCCTCTATAGTGTTCTTGCCTGGAGAATCCCATGGACAGAGGAACTTGGTGGACTACAGTCCATGGAGGTCACAAAGACTCGGACATGACTGAACCACTAACGGTGTATTATGTATGGGAAGATGCAAGCCTCTGGGCTCACTGAATTCATTCTTTTCGTATGCACCTCAGCTGTCTCGGGTCAAAACCTGTTTCCTGATTGTTTACATCCTTAATTCCTTGTTCATCATAAAAGGCGGCAAATGTGGCAGATGGCTGCTTCTTGGATACCCCCAACTCTTCAGCAATCACCATGAAGGGTGGCGACATCTGCTGGATCTCAGGCATTGTGTTTCCTTTTGGGAGCCCTCATTTACATTTGGAGGTCAGAAATCACTGATGGCTGTGTTGTTTCTTGCCCATCAATATGGCAGGACAGAAGAACCAACTCGTTGGAAAGATCCTGATGATGGGAAAGATTGAGGGCAAGAGGACAAGAGGGCAACGGAGGATGTAATGGTTGGATGGCATCATCGACTCAATGAACATGAGTTTGAGCAAGCTCAGGGAGCTAGTGAAGGACAGGGAAGCCTGATGTGCTGCAGTTCATGGGGTTGCAAAGAGTCCGACATGACTTAGCTACTGAACAACCACAAATTGGGATTAAGGGGCTTCTCAGATGGCATTAATGGTGAAGAACCCGCCTTCCAGTGCAGGAGACATAAGAGATGCAGGTTTGATCCCTGGGTCAGAGAGATCCCTTAGAGAAGGCATGGCAATGCATTCCAGTATTCTTGCCTGGAGAATCCCACGGATAGAGAACCTGGTGGGCTACAGTCCACAGGGTTGCAAAGAGTCTGACATGATTGAAACAATTTAGCATGCAAGCATACACTGGGACGAAGGGTTCGTTGTATATTTTGAGTAACCCTCTTTATCAGATATGTCTTTTGCAGATATTTTCTCCCAGTCTCTTATTGATCTTCTAATTCTCTTGACACTGTCTTTTATAGAACAGAAATTTCTGATTCTAATTAAGTCTATCTTATCAATTATTTCTTTCATGAATTATGTCTTTGGTTTTGTATTTAAAAAGTTATCATCATACCCAAGATAATCTAGGCTTTGTTAAAATCTTTCATTACCATTTTCTGAATTTCACATGGAACCACTGAGTCAGGATGTGATTTTTCATGTTATATTAATAAAGCTATATGTAATAAATGTAGAATCTAAAATTAAGAGGAATCTAAAATGTAGATATTTATACTATCTTAATGGTAATGGATTTTGGAAAAATAAGAATTAGCACTTTTCCTTAAATTTTTTGTCAGAAATTATTTTTATGCCATTTTCTATTACATCTCAGTTTAAAAAAAAATGCTTCCAGCCACATCTCAGGCCACATCAAATCCCCAAATATGCTATAGTTCATATGGGATAAATTTTGTAAAGTAAAAGTTTATTTATTTTCCATCCTTTTTTTTTTAATTGATTTTTAATTTTTAGTTTGTTTTGCTTTACAATACTGTATTCGTTTTGCTATACATTGACATGAATCAGCCACGAGTGTACATGAACTCCCAATCCCGACCCCCACCTCCCCTCTCCCGCCCCACACCTTCTCTCTGGATTATCCCCGTGCATCAGTCCCAAGCATCCTGCATCCTGCATCAAACCTAGACTGGCGATTCGTTTCACTTATGATATCATACATGTTACACTGCCACTCTGCCAACTCATCCCACCCTCTCCCTCTCCCACAGAGTCCAAAAGGCCATACTATACATCTGTGTCTCTTTTGCTGTCTTGTGTACAGGTTTATTATTACCATCATTCTAAATTCCATATATATGTGTAAGTATGCTGTATTGGTGTTTTTCTTTCTGGCTTACTTCACTCTGTATAATCGGCTCCAGCTTCATCCACCTCATTAGAACTGATTCAAATGTATTCTTTTTTAATAGCTGAGTAATACTCCATTGTGTATATGTACCACAGCTTTCTTATCCATTCATTTGCTGATGGACACCTAGGTTGCTTCCATGTCCTGGCTATTATAAGTTTATTTTTTATTGTGATAGCCAATTAAACTTGCAGTGTTTATTAAGGAGCATTCTGTATGTGCTGAATTTCAGTATCATCTTGGCTGAAAACCCAAACATTTATTTATCTGTTTCCAAGCTTCCTATTCTGTTCCATTGAATTCTTTGTCTGCTTTTGTATGGGCATCACACTGGAGAAGTACTTTAGCTGTACAGTAATCCTTGATATACTACAATTCATCTAGCTTTGCTCTTATCTTGACTGATACAGTTTATTTTTGTTGCCATTTAATTTTTAAAGCAAGTTTGCCAGTTTATACTCAAAGTCCTTGAAGGATTTGATTGGTATTACAACACAATTATCAATAAAATTAGTAAAAAAAAATTATTCTTCACAATATTGAGCCTTTCAACCCATGCTGTTCAGTTGCCTAGTTGTGCCCGACTCTTTGCGACACATGGACTGCAGCAGGCCAGACCTCCCTGTCCCTCACCATCTCCTGAAGTTTGCCAAGTTCATGTCCATTGCATCAGTGATGCCATCCAGTCATCTTATCCTCTGATGCCCTCTTCTTCTTCTGTCCTCAATGTTTCCCAGCATCAAGGACTTTTCCAAAGAGTTAGCTGTTAACATCAGATGACAAAAATATTGGAGTTTTGGCTTCAGGGTCAGTCCATCCAATGAGTATTCAGGTTGATTTCCCCTAAGACTGACTAGTTTGATCTTGCAGTCCAAGGGAGTTGCAGGAGTCTTCTCCATCACCACAGTTCGAAGGCATCAATTCTTCAGAACTCCACCTTCTTTACGGTCCTGTCTCACAACTGGAAGTGACCACTGGAAAGACCATAACCTTGATTATTTGGACCTCTGTCAGTAATGTCTCTGCTTTTTAGTACACTGTCTAGGTTTGTCATATTTTTCGTGCCAAGGAGCAGATGTCTTCTGATTTCATGGCTGCAGTCACCATGTACAGTGATTTCAGAGCCCAAGAAGAGGAAATCTGTCACTACTTCCATCTTCTCCCCCTCTATTTGCCATGAAGTAATGGGACCGGATGCCATGATCTTAGTTTTTTTAATATTTAGTTGTAGTTCAATTCAGTGGTTTAGTCGTGTCTGACTACTTGCAACCCCATGGACTGGAGCACACCAGGCTTCCCTGTCCATCATTAACTCCTAGAGCTTACTCAGATTCATGGTCATTGAGTTGGTGATGCCATCCAACCATCTCACCCTCTGTCATCCCCTTCTCCTCCTGTCTTCAAACTTTCCCAGCATCAGGGTCTTTTAAGAAGAGTTGGTTCTGCACATCAGGTGGCCAAAGTATTGGAGTTTCAGCTTCAGCTGAAATTCATTCCAATGAATATTCAGGACTGATTTCCTTTAGGATGGACTGGTTGGATCTTCTTGCTGTCCAAGGGACTCTCAAGAGCCTTCTCCAATACCACAGTTCAAAAGCATCAGTTCTTCAGTGCTCACTTTCTTTATAGTCCAACTCCATCCATGACTACTGGAAAAACCATATCTTTGAATAGATGGACCTTTGTCAAAGTAGTTTAGTTTTAAACCAACTTAAAGCTCTCTCCTTCACCCTCATCAAGAGTATCTTTAGTTCCTGTTCGCTTTCTGCCATTAGGGTGGTATCATCTGCATATCTGTTTCTCCCACCTGTCTTGATTCCCGCTTGTAACTTATCCAGCCCAGCATTTTTCATAATGTGCTCAGCATATAGATTAAGCAAACAGGGTGACAGCAGACAGCCCTGTCATACTTCTTCCTCAATCTTAAACCAATCAGTTATTCCATACAGGGTTCTGTTAATTCTTGACCCATATACAGGTTTATCAGGAGACAGGTAAGGTTGTCTGGTATTCCCATCTCTTTAAGAGTTTTCCACAGTTTACTATGATCCACACAGTCAAAGGCTTGGCATAGATGATGAAACAGAGGTAGATGTGTCCAGAATTCACTAGCTTTCTTTATGATTCAGTGAATGTTGGC
The DNA here is from genome assembly GCA_006408695.1 of Aepyceros melampus. Classification (NCBI taxonomy): domain Eukaryota; kingdom Metazoa; phylum Chordata; class Mammalia; order Artiodactyla; family Bovidae; genus Aepyceros; species Aepyceros melampus. The sequence continues at coordinate 293,538 of SJXQ01000390.1, forward strand.
AATTTGATCTCTGGTTCCTCTGTCTTTTCTAAATCCAACTTGGACATCTGGAATTTCTTGGTTCACATATGCTAAAGCCTAGCATGCAAGATTTTAAGCATGACCTTACTTGCGTGGGAGATGAGTGCAATTGCTTAATGGTTAGCATATTCTTTAGTCCTACCCTTCTTGGGAATTGGGATGAGGATTGACCTTTTCCAGTCCTGTGGCCACTGCTGGGTTCCAGATTTGCTGACATATTGAATGCAGCACCTTACTGGTGCCATACTTTAGGGTTTTGGATAGTTCCACTGGAATTCTATGGTGTCCACTAACTTTATTAATAGCAGTGCTTCCTAAGGCCCACTTGACTTCACTTTCTAGACTGTCTGGCTATGGGTGCTGACCCCACCATCATAGTAATCTGGTTCATTTGGATCTTTTTTGTGCAATTGTTTGGTGTATGCTTTCCATCTCTTCTTGATCGCTTCAGTGTCTACTATTCTATATTGTTTATTGTCCCATTCTTGGGCAAACTGTTCTCTTGACATCTCTAATTTTCCTGAAGAGATTGCTTGTCTTTCCCCTGCTGTTGTTTTCTTCCAGTTTTGTAAGCTGTTCATTGAAGAAGGCTGTCTTGTCTCTCTGTGCAGTCCTTTGGAATCTGCGTTTAGTTGGATATATCTTTCCCTTTATCCCTTGCTTTTCGCTTCTCTTCTTTCTTTAGCTAGAGACCTTTAGTAGGGCCTCTTCAGATAACCACTTTGCCTTCTTGCTTTTCTTTTTCTTTGGGGTGGTTTGGTCCACTGCCTCCTGCAGAGTATTATGGACCTTCACCCATAGTTCTTCAGACATTCTCTTTACAAGTTCTAATCCCTTGAATTGATTTGTTACCGCCAATGCATATTCATAGAGAATTTGATTTAAATTGTATCTGGCTGGCCTAGTGGTTTTCCCCACTTTCTTTAGCTTAAGGATGAATTTTGCTATGAGAAGCTTATGATCTGAGCCACAGTCAGCTCTAGGTCTTGTTCTTACAGACTGTGTACAGTTTCTCCATCTTCAGCCAGAAAGAATGTAATCAATTTGATTTCTGTATTGGCCATTTGGTGATGTCCATGTGTAAAATCAACTTTGTCTACCTCAAATTGGACACCCACTGTGGGGGGGGGAATCTAATTTTTTGCTTTCCCTCTTTTTAATTTACAAAAGTAGCCTTAATTTGGGCCTGAGTCCTAAGCTTTCTTGTAGATAGTAAATCTCAAGGAAAACTAGATTTATATATTTTACTCTATACAGAGCCAAAACTAAGTCAGTTGTTTTCTCTCATCCCTCTTTGAAGGGAAGATTTGACTTTTTTTGGTTAAATTTTATGTGCGATTGTAGACTTAACTGGTTCCCAGATTTATGCAACCCTCCATCTTTTGTAAATCTATCATTTTGTCTCCTGACTACTGTGAGTAACCTTTTAAACCAGAGAAGCTGGTTACCCTAAAATGGTATATGACCTTAAATTTAGTGCTTATTTTTGCCTGAAGATAATGTGTGCTTTTTAATATTCTATAAATTTTATTGTTGTAGCAAAGACTTTGTTTATAATTTATGTGCCTTTTTTGAATATTTTGTAACAAGACAATTGCAGAAAACCTGAAATAAAATAAAAAGGCAATGTTTATTTTGTGTTCTGAGCTATTTTGAGGGCTATGTCTAAATCTCACTTTGGGGAAAGCTTTCCCATTGGACCCTTTTCTCTGCCAATTTATATAACTTTTTATGTATGTAAAGATAAGATAAATATATTTCTAAGTTTTCACAGAGAAAACTAAAAATTTTAATAATACTATTTAGTGAAACTACTTTTTTAATATTATGATATACAAATATATGTCAGTTAATAAAGAGGACAAATACAATTTATACTTCAAGAGAATCAAATCTGTGTGTGTGTGTGGACTTAGGGTCAGGTTTGTTCAGAATGATGCCATTCAATACTTTTTTTTTTTTTAATTGAGTGCTAGTAATATTTCTGTAACTCTGCTCTCAACTATGTGAATAGATTAAAATAAAAAATGGAAAAAAGTAATGAAGTTGTTCTATAAAAAGTAGGAAACAATGAATATTTTGGGAGAAAATGCAAAAAATAGCCTGAGGAGGTACTACATATTCCCTTCTGTTAGAGTTTGGAGTATACTAAATATTACATAATTCAGTATTTATTTTTACTGTACCATCAGCATGCTTTTAATTAATCTATTTGTTTCTTTAAAAAGCCACATAAAATTTTGCATGATAATAATAATTTTTACTATTATTTTCACTTCACAAATAAGGAAACTAACATTTACATGGGTATATGATATGTACGGAGAAGGCAATGGCAGCCCACTCCAGTACTCCTGCCTGGAAAATCCCATGGATAGAGGAGCCTGGTAGGCTGCAGTCTATGGGGTCACTAAGAGTTGGACACGACTGAGTGACTTCATTTTCACTTTTCATTCTCATGCATTGGAGAAGGAAATGGCAAGCCACTCCAGTGTTCTTGCCTGGAGAATCCCAGGGACAGGAGCCTGGTGGGCTGCTGTCTATGGGGTCACACAGAGTCGGACACGACTGAAGTGACTTAGCAAGCAAGCAATATGATATGTAAAAAGTATCAGAACAAAGATTGAAACCTGAGTCTTTAATATTAACTTTTCATGATGTATTATTGGTTTAAAACTCCAGGGAAATAGTCAAATCTCCATAAGCTTCTTAAACTACTCTTTTGTCTTTCAAAGGATGGTATGGTTTGAAAATACAGTTCTCATGATTTATCTCTCTGTATCAGTTTTAAGGCCTGTAGGGAAAGGTTGGGCAGATGCCAAATAAAACTTGCTTTGGTAAACAGTATGAGTGTGATATAGCATAATTCAAAGAGAATTGCAAATTTGAGAATAGGAAGACTAGACACTCACGGTTGTGTTGCTGATGCCAGTGTTTCAGGCTAGCATGTGAATGCAGAGTCGAGGCATTTCTTTTGTGATTTTGTGTTAGGCGTATTCTTCATTTAGGACACACATCCAAGCTATAGATTTACCAACTTGTCCATGTAGAAGTAACAAACTCTTCATCATGGGATTGATTTCAAAATGCTTTTATAGGACATCTGTCTTTAGGAATGATTCTGGGCAGATGTTTTTCAGTGGTTTGAAGGCCAATCATATGGATATTTTCCAATGGAGAAGAGGATCCAAGATTGTGGCTTGATCAGAGATTGAAAAAACATATATATATATATATATATATATTTGTATATATGTATATATGTTATATATATATGTAATATATATGTATGGAGAAGGCAATGGCACCCCACTCCAGTACTCTTGCCTGGGAAATCCCATGGGTGGAGGAGCCTGCTAGGCTGCAGTCCATGGGGTCGCTCAGAGTCGGACATGACTGAGCGACTTCACTTTTACTTCTCACTTTCATACATTGGAGAAGGCAATGGCAACCCACTCCAGTGTTCTTGCCTGGAGAATCCCAGGGACGGGGGAGCCTGGTGGGCTACCGTCTATGGGGTCGCACAGAGTTGGACACGACTGAACGACTTAGCAGCAGCAGCAGCAATATATATGTATGTGTGTGTGTGTGTGTGTGTGTGTGTGTGTGTGTATCAATGCTCAGTCTCTGAATCAACCAGCATGATTCTCAGCTACAAGAGGAAAATTTGAGAAACAAGTCTTTTCATTACACCTACTGGATATTTCCATAACTCCTGTATCTGGGGATCCGTTCATCATCGTTTGGGCATGAGATCGTGTACAAAGGAAGATATGATATAATTCATGGCATCTAGATGAGAGAACAGAGAGAAATCCCGTTTAAATCTAGTAGCACAATAGGAATGTGAGGAAAGAGTGAGTATTGGGAAAATAGAAAATTAGTCTGCCGTGAAGGTTGTCATGCTCAAATGCATGTCTGTTCTGTAGAATCTGTGATTTGATGGTCACTGGTGATGTGACTCTTCCTCCTGCAAGTGTCTCATAAAACCTAAGCTGAAGAGAGGAACACAGTGTCTTTAAGACTTTTGACAGAATATTCATTTAATAGTTTCCATCAAGAAAAAGAACTGTCGGCTGATCTATTTTTACTCCAGGTGATTATGTATTATTTCTGAACACATTTTTATAAAGGATACATGTAGAAAGCATACATATAGAATAGTGCAGACATCAGACTTCAATGTATTTTACACAAATTTGAAGATACTTGTATAGTCAGCACCAGTTCAAGAAACAGAACATTCCTAGCATCCCAGAAGCCCTGTAATGTTCCCATCCAGTAAAATAGTTCCCTTCCAAAAACTATTTTCCTCAAGAATTAGCAATATCCTGGTGCCTGATATTGAAAGTTTGCTTATTTGTAAACTGTATAGAAATGGAGTCAGACAGAGCATTCTGTTTTAGTCTGATGCTTTTCACTCTGTATTATTTTATATTTTAGTTCACTCATACTCATTGGCTTATGATAATCATTATAAGAATTTCTGCTAACTAGGTATTTGTTAGAGAAAGACTTTTCAGTCATTTTATTTGACATTTAGTTATTGAGAGCAAAGTGTGCTGGCAGAGGACAAAGTATAGCAATTAAAGAAATCATAGTCTTTCCTTCAGGGAGATTTCAAGCTGTAGGCTGGAGGATTAGTATTAGAATTAGTATTATTACTAATCTAAAACTTCAAAATATGCAAATGCTGTGAAAGAAGGGAACAGAATAAACCATTTGTAAAAGGTAGATCCTGTCTTAACTACTGTGTTAAAAATTGAAAGCATTTATCTTGGGTAATGCTTAGATAAAAATCTTCAGGCTCTAAAGCAATGGAAGCCAAATATTTTCCATGACTAGCATACAAAGTTAATGATGCCCCATGAATCCTGTGGATATGGAGGGCAACTGTACTAGTTCATTTATATAACTGAATTGGGTACCCATGGATTTTAATATCCCCAGTGCATTCTTGAACAAATCCCCCATGTATCCTCCATACCAAAGGACAACTATATATATACATATATATATACTAATTACATACATTTAACAATTGTTCTAAATTTGCATAGTATTTTAGTGTCCAAAGAGGTCAATTCCAACAAATGAGCACTTATTAATTAACACATCTCTCATTTGTTCATCATATTAACACTGTAAGGTAGATGGAGACATTATTGTTTCTTTTTTGTAGTACGGAAATCTGAAGGTTAACTTGTCCAAGTTACATGGCTAGTCAATCCAGTTCAGTTCAGTCGCTCAGTCATGTCCTACTCTCTGTGACCCCATGGACTATAGCACGCCAGGCTTCCCTGTCCATCACCAATTCCTGGAGCCTGCTCAAACTCATGTCTGTCGAGTCAATGATGCCGTCCATCTGACCATCTCATCCTCTCTTGTCCTGTCCTCTTCTTCTGCCTTCAATCTTTCCCAGCATCAGGGTCTTTTCTAATGAGTCAGCTCTTCGCATAAGGTGGCCAAAGTACTGTAGCTTCAGCTTCAGCATCAGTCCTTCCAGTGAATATTCAGGATTGATTTCCTTTAGGATTGACTGGTTTGATCTCATTGCAAAGTCAATAGCAGATCTGTTATTTGAACTCGAGCTTTAAAGTCAAATTGAGTGTTCTTTCCAGTACCCAAGAAACAAAGTAGGAATGCAAAGAATGTTGAGGGAAAAGGAAAGAAAAATGAGGTAAGAAATTCCAAATTTTAATTTCACCTAGATTCTTGATACTGGAAGCCCTTAAGACTCTAAAGGAACAATTTCCAACTGTGTTTCAGTTTTTTGAAATATCAATAGAATTAGGAAATAAATATAGCACTAACAAAAACAGAGACAGACGGTCAAAAGACAATTTGACCAATGCTAAAATAATCAAAAGTAAGCAGACTTCTTTGCTGTAGAACATGTGTTTGCCTTTAATATGGTAATGCAGAGGGATGATTACTAATCATGGAATCCTTTTGCTTTTTCCTTTGAGACATTTCATATAGTCTCACAAAACATACCTAAGAAAATGCATTAATAAATTATCTAAAATCAGCTCACACACAGATTTGCACAGGAACAGTTAAGAAAAATACGTGTTATTTTATCCTGAACAGAATTATTCATAATGAACAGAGCAGTTTATTACTTAGTGTTCTAATTATAAAGACAATGCACCCATATTCCCAGACAGAAAATCCATTCTATAACCTTATCCTCCATCAAAACTAGGCCACAGACTTTAAAGAGGGAAACTGCATGATGGGTTGTCTCCTGAACTCTCAGTCTTCATGTGATTAATGTTTGACAAAAAATTGCTATTAGACTACACATAAGACATGTTTAGGAAAGTAAAATAAGATCTATTATGAAAAAAAAAAAAAAAGATTTATTTTTGAATAGTCTTCCAAGGTGGTCTTTTCCTTTAAAATTGAGAGTTCTAAAAATCAGACGCAGCAGTCACAATCTGTAAAGATACTCGACACATTAGTTTAACCCAAGTCATCCCAAATGGGCCAATAATTTGATTCTTTTTGATCCCAGATAATTAAATAGGTAAAGTTGCTTAATGAGACATGGGACCTATGTTCTGACCTCTCTTTGGGTTCACCAACTATTGTTTGAACATAGCATCCATTTGAATTTCTGTCTGCAATAGAATGATGCTTCTGTTCTTCTTTTTTTTTTTTCCTGTCATAAAAGTTTCACCTGTGAGAAGGTAGGGATGGACGACATCTGTCTTAGGTAATTAATTTTTAGCATGCCAGATCTTTTAATAGCCCCTCTATTGTGAGATTATTTCTGTTCCTGGGTCATTCCCAGGGGGATTTAATGTAGAAGCAATGTGTAATTTAAGGAGAATTAGAAACAGTGGAATGCTATTTGTGCCCCGCCCAGTACTCTTGCCTGGAAAATCCTATGGATGGAGGAGCCTGGAAGGCTGCAGTCCATGGTGTCGCTAAGAGTCAGACATGACTGAGCGACTTCACTTTCACTTTGCACTTTCATGCATTGGAGAAGGAAATGGCAACCCACTCCAGTGTTCTTGCCTGGAGAATCCCAGGGACGGGGGAGCCTGGTGGGCTGCAGTCTATGGGGTCGCACAGAGTCGAAAACTACTGAAGTGACTTAGCACCAGTTCCCTAATATTCCCTTCAACTCTGATGCGGCATCCATCTTCTAGCTGCTGAAAGTTCTTAGACTGAGAGCTCACATCTGCATTCTTTCCTTGAAGATTGTCCTTTAGAGATGAACACTGCCTAATCTAGAGAGTTTGGGGGGCTATTTGGCCCTCTACTTCCCTTGCCTCAAGGGATAGCTTCTGATGCAGTTTAGACTTCAAATCCCTGAGGAATTGTGTTGAATTTAAACTTCATCTGAACCCACATTCTGGCTTTGCCCCATTCAGCATTACTATCCCATTCTTCTCACCCGAACTAATTTCTCTTGAGACATTTCTGACCATAAATCACATGTACACAAATGTCAACATCAGGCTCTGATTTAAAGAATATACCTTAATATAGATGTCAAATAAGGAAAGGCGGAACAAAGACGTGCACCCTCAGCACATGAAGGATCCAAGAACCAAAGAAAATACAATTCTCTAGTTTTGCAGCATACTGATTACAACTAACAAACTGGAGTGAGATTAGCAGATGCTTGTAAGTCATTAGTAAAGGCATAGACTGGAGACTAGTTTGAACTATTAACTAGCAGCAGAAGCAGGCAGTCAAGAGAATTATGTGCAAGTCAATAAAGAGAGCTTTATCTCAAGTTACAGTATAAAAGGATATTAAAACACAAAAATAAACTTTAGTAAGAATTATATATGAGACTACTAAAGAATGGTGTGTTCAAAAGAGTCCAGGAAAATTCATTTCAGAAAAAAAACATTCTTTTACAAGTGAAAAGAGTCCTGGCTCTTTCCTGGGGGGAAATTTCATATTTAGATGTGGTCAAGAGAATGCCTTCTAGAAACTTTGCAAAGTTAAGGGGAGGCCCCTAACAGGAGTGAGCTATTGGTAATGGTGGGGAAGGTAAGGAGATTTGAAGTTGCAAGCCCCCCAAAAGTAAAAGCAATCATTTAGCCTTGCAATTCACAATTTCACAAAATGTATCTGAATAAATGACTGTGAAGACAGGACTGAAAAATACAAAATATATCTGCAGTCTTGAGTACTTTCACTGTGCTTGGAACAAAGTGACCCCTACTGCTGACTCTGAAGGGGAAAGCATGAACCAACTCTCCTTGGGTCAAATCTAATAAGAGAGATTAGTCATGGGACTAAAAGGGACCACAGTAACACACTGGTTGGTGGTTGGACTAACCAAAAGTGCATTCAATTTTATTAAAGCTGAAGCTCAGCTGCAGATTTACTCGACACTTTATCTTCATTGCCAGATATAAAAAAGACCCACCATTTCTGAGAAAAACTGAACAAAATGATAGTATATATCAAACTCCATTATTCTACTTAAAATACCTCCTTGACAATAAAAATGCGAAATATGTAACAAATATTAGAATTAGCAGGCAAGAATCTATAATAATGATTTTAAATATGTTTAAAGACAGATGAAAAGATAAAGTGAATAGGTAAATGGATACGGATTCTCCACAAAGAGAATCTATAAAAATAATTGAGTCAAAATTCTAGAATCAAAAGTACAATACTAAAATGAAAAAGAAACAAAAGCAAATATTATGAAAACAAAAGACACTAGATAAACTTAATAAATGAATGGACACTGCACTTAGAAAAATCAATAAACTTGAAATAGATCAATAAGAATTAACTAACTAAAAATATTTTTAAAAAACTATATAAATAACCATTTGAAAAATGACAAACAGTCCAATATATGTGTAATTGGAGCCCAGGAAGGACAAAATAGTGTGCAATCGTTTGGCTCACAGCTTCATATTATGAATCTCCAACACGTAATCTAATTCAGTTCAGTCCAGTTAAGTCACTTTGTTGTGTCTGACTCTTTGTGACTGCAGCATGCCAGGTTCCCCTGTCCATCACCAGTTCTCAGAGCTTACTCAAACTCATGTCCATCGAGTTGATGATGCCATCCAATCATCTCATCTTCTGTCATCTCCTTCTCCTCCTGCCTTCAATCTTTCCCAGCATCAGGGTCTTTTCCAATGAGTCAGTTCTTCGCATCAGGTGGCCAAAGTATTGGAGTTTCAGCTTCAGCATCAGTCCTTCCAATATATATTCAGGACTGATCTCCTTTAGGATGGACTGGTTGGATCTCCTTGCAGTCCAAGGGACTCTCAAAAGTCTTCTCCAACACCACAGTTCAAAAGCATCAATTCTTCAGCACTCAGCTTTCTTTATAGTCCAACTCTCACATCCATACATGACCACTGGAAAAACCATAGCTTTAACTAAACGGATCTTTGTTGGCAAAGTAATGTCTGTGCTTTTTAATATGCTGTCTAGGTTGCTCATAACTTTTCTTCTGAGGAGTAAGCGTCTTTTAATTTGATGGTTTAATTTCATGCAGTCACCATCTGCAGTGATTTTGGAGCCCCCCAAAATAAAGTCGGTCACTGTTTCCATCTATTGTTTCCCTATCTATTTGCCATAAAGTGATGGGACCAGATGCCATGATCTTAGTTTTCTGAATGTTGAGCTTTAAGCCAACTTTTTCACTCTTCTCTTTCACTTTCATCAAGAGGCTCTTAGTTTTTCTTCACTTTCTGCCATAAGGGTGATGTCATCTGCATATCTGAGGTTATTGATATTTCTCCCAGCAACCTTGATTCCAGCTTGTGCTTCATCCAGTCCAGCATTTCTCATGATGTGCTCTACATATACGTTAAATAAGCAGAGTGACAATATACATACCTTGATGTACTCCTTTCCTGATTTGGAACCAGTCTGTTGTTCCATGTCCAGTTCTAACTGTTGTTCCTTGACCTGTTTTAAGCAATCATCCATGCAATAGGCAACTCAAAAGAATTAAAACCTTAGTTTTCTTCTTTGAAGAAAGAAGTTTTGAGTTTGTTTTTATTCCTACATTCAGGTAGCAGAAGTCTTGAAAATATTTATTCCTGCAGTTAAGAAAAGGAATTTAAACATTCAAAACTGGCATAAAGGAGAAATAGAAAAATAATACTAAGGCAATTTTTTTTTTTTTAAAACCAGGACCATTATTGATTCCACACAATGAAGGGGCAACTCACTGGAGTCTGAGTTGGCTCTAGTCCAGACTTATTCCCTGGTTATTTGGGTGAACTTGGATTAGGGTGATTTTTACCTTCTCTACCCCAGTTTCTTCTTCTACAGATGATGTATTTGGAGATGAATCTTCTGGCTCATATACCTCTCAGGGTCTATGAAATTTATGCTTAATTCAAGAGTCAGTAAACTATGGCTGAGAGCCAAATCTGTGCCATTGTCCACTGTTATAAATAAAGTTTTATTAAAACCCAGCCATGTTCACTTATTAACATATTGTCTATGGCTTCTTTCAAGCTGAAATGGCAGAGTCGAACTGGGACAACAAAGGTCATATGACCTTCAAAACCAAAATATTTACTATCTGTGTTTATAGGAAAATTTCATCAACTCTTTGGCTTATCTGAATGGAAAGTGAACCTCTGTAAACTATCCCCAGCTCTGCATTTGCTTGCATGGCCCTGGGGAGTCTCAGCTCTGCTTCATTAATTTGGTTGCTGCTGAGAAGCACTGCCTGCCCTTTCCAGCACTTGAACACCAAATTCCCTCAAGAGAGGGCAGTGACACTGAATTGCAGTTAGGAACAATAAAGGGGATTTTCAAGGAGAAAGTGATGTTTAACCCAGAAAAATAAGAGAAAGTATAAGGATGTCATCATCTAGAGAAGACATTTTATATAAAAGGATTTAATTATCACAAGTATGCTTGTAAAGTATTTTGGTTCTCCTATTTCTAAGCATGTAGTAGGATTATATATTCTATGGAAAATCTCTTTTTTCCATGTAATTTAATACAATTATGGGTGTTATATATGATTATACTTATAGTCCCAAAGATTCACATGGGGTATCTTGGCAGAGGATGCTTAAAATTCTACATAACCCACTTCTGCCTAACATGCTTAATAACATATGAACTGAGATGATATGTTTCATCTTATAGAGTTAACTTTAAGAGTTATGAAAGATTTTCTGTGAATCTTTTCACAGAAAAGATAAACTAGCAATATTTTAGCAATAAACTAGCAATATCGCACATGGTGTCTCTTCTGTCAGCTTGAGTTCCAGAGTGAAATGACATAGAATAGAGATTCCAGTCTATCTGTGTTGGACGAGACTAAGAAATGGAACTTTCATTTTCTTATTTGAAGTAAAATGTACATGCAATAAAATTCATTGACACTGAGAGTGAAATGAAATGTATTGATAAAATATATACATATATACATAAAATATATACATGTATACATATGATAAAAGTATATACATATATATCTACATGATAAGATATACCAATCAAGATATAGAGAATTTCCATAATTCCAGGATGTTTTCTTCTCATTCCCTTGCAGTCAGTCCTCACTCCCAGAGGCATCCACGCTATCACTGTTGTGGGTTTTTTTCATGTCTTTGGCTATTATAACTAAAACTCTATGTACAATTTCTTATTTTCTTCTAATAAATACTCAAGAGTGGAAGTGTTACATAATATTGGGTGCATGTGCATGAAATTTTAAAGTAAGTTTTAGTTTTTCAAAATGCTTGCATATTTATACTCCCACCTAGAATGTTTGAGAATTCTAATTACTCTACAACATCCAATTTTGGTTTTATCCATTTATAAGAATACAATTTTTTTTTTGTGTGTGTGTGTATGTGTGTCTTGTATTCTGGAGAAGGCAATTGCACCCCACTCCAGTACTCTTGCCTGGAAAATCCCATGGACGGAGGAGCCTGGTAGGCTGTGGTCCATGGTGTCGCTGAGTCAGACGTGACTGAACGACTTCACTTTTACTTTTCACTTTCATGCATTGGAGAAGGAAATGGCAACCCACTCCAGTGTTCTTGCCTGGAGAATCCCAGGGACGGGGGAGCCTGGTGGGCTGCCATCTATGGGGTCACGCAGAGTCAGACACAACTGAAGTGCCTTAGCAGCAGCAATCTTGTATTCTGTTCCATGGCTAAATTCACTTATTAGTTCTAGAAGAATTTCATAGGTCCTTTTCCAGATTTTTCTGGATCCCTTAAAATCTGGAAATTAGAGAATTAATTTTGAGCCTTTCTTTTTTACTAATATCAAGATCTAAAGCTACACACTAGTCTGTACTCACTGTTTCTATTTCATCCCTTAAATTTTGATACACTGTAATTTTTTTGTCTTATAATTGAGATTTTGGTTTCTGACTTCCCCTTTAGATTTTTTTCTCGACATGAAAATTATGTGCAATTGTGTTATTTATTTTTCAAACATTTGTGGGCTTTCTGAGTATTGCTCTTAATTTCTAATATAACTCTATTGGTTTCAGAAATACTCTATACTCTACAAATTTCCTTATCTGACATTTACTGGGACATTGTATCAGCGATCGTATAATGTACCTTTGTCACCACTCTGTGCACTTTAAAAATATATACCCCAGGTTTCGGTTATAATGCTCTATAGATCAAGCTGATTGATAGTAGTTTTTGAAATATTTCATAACTTTGAATTTTTCTGTAGTTCTGCTGCTAATACTTACAAAGAAATGTTAAAATCCTCAATTTAACTGCAGATTTATCAAATTTTGCCTTAATTTGCTGTCAATTTTTCCTTACATATTTTTAAGTAGCATCATCATTTGCTTATAACTTTTTCATTATCTTTCTAATGGGCTTTCATCATTATGAAATATATTCATACTGTCTGGTGATGTTTCTCATCTAACACATCTGTTTCCTCTTTTCTTGTGCTTACTATAGGTTTTGTGTGTGTGTGTGTGTGTGTGTGTTTAACCATATTCGAACTGATCTTCCATTTTTATTATAATATCTCTATTAAAAAACATAAAATTGCCTTTTATTAAAATCCAATTTGACAATCTCTGCCTTTTATCCATTTAAAAAATTCATTTATATTCAATGTAATTTTTAGTAGAATGGTTTTGAGTATAGAATCTTGCTATGTATTTTCTAACTCTATCATTTCCCCTACTCTCTTCCTCTTTCCTTGAATTATTTTGGATTAATAAACACTTTTTTAAGAAATTTTATTTCATCTATGGACTATTTCATCTATGACTCTTGTCATTATTTTTTAAATGATTGTTTTAAAAATTAAAATACTCATCTATATATTATGAGTCATTTATTTTTCTATAGTTCCTCTTCATTTGTTTTCTTACTCCTCATTAGGCTTCTTGGAATTTTCTCTGGTAGACATGCCCTACCTTCCTCTCACCATAAAAGTGTGGACTTCTCAGATTGAAGCAATATTCGAGACCAGGTGATCTGAGGCGCCTTCCTTGTCCTGCCTCTCATTTCCTTTCGAAGCCCCTGTGATACTTCTAGAGACTTCCTGAGGCTGCACAGGGTCTGGTTCTAAAGTCACTGCTTTAGACAACACATAAATATCAGAATATGCCTGTTCCAGCAAAGAGAAAATAGTTTATGGGCAATTATAAGAAAACTTTTTCTTTGTAATGAGTAGGAATCTATAACTTTCCTGTTTCTAAAGAGCTCTGACCTTGTAATTATGAAATTATGAAAGCAACCTGTATTTATTGCTATTACTAGTTAAAACAATGTGGTGCTGCTGCTGCTGCTAACTCACTTCGTCGTGTCCGACTCTGTGTGACCCCATAGACGGCAGCCCACCACGCTCCCCCTTCCCTGGGATTCTCCAGGCAAGAACACTGGAGTGGGTTGTCATTTCCTTTTCCAAACAATGTGCTAACCACAAACAAAGCAAAATAAAGCAGAAAGGTTATAGGGATGAATTCCCATAGAAGTTTAAATGGCAAAAGAAAGGTTCAAAATGTTCTAAATATTATATGATATTTAACCATAGGGATTGTTAAAAAAAATGATGAATTGGACATTAGGGAGGTGACATCTTTGTAGAAATTAGAATAAATTGCTTAAGAGGTAGGCACTAGATGAAGGTTATACATTTAATATATTATAATAAAAGGATATTTTAACTAAGAGCTGGTCTGAAATTCTATACAATCTTGTCACTTATTATGTAATACATCTCAAAATCAGTTTCATATAAAACACTTGGAAAAAATATCTATATTCTAAGATTTTCTCTATGATTAAATGAGGATCTATAAGACCACATCAATTGATAGGTAATCAGTAACTCCTCTGAGTTATTTTCAAACTCTTGATCAACAGAATTTATAAGTATAATACAGTTATTGTTTTATGCCCCAAACTTAATTTGTTGCATTAATACATAGTAAAAGTATTTAAAATGGACTTCTTATTAATACATACATTTAACCAAGTTAGAATGATTTTCTCCTCTTACTCTACCATTTATCTCTTTCATTCTTAAATTTTCTCCTCTCTCTCTTCTCTTTTATCCACGTACCAATTGTGGTAGATATGTCTCTGTGCTAAGTCACTTTCGTTGTGTCCAACTCATTGTGATCCTATGAACCCCTGCCTGGCTCCTCCGTTTATGGGATTCTCCAAGCAAGAACACTGGAGTGGGTTGCCATGCCCTCCTCCAGGGGATCTTCCTGATCCAAGGATTGAACCCACATCTCATACGTCTCCTGCATTGGCAGATGGGTTCTTTAGCACCAGTGCTACCTGGGAAGCACTAATCTGGTGGAAAAAAAGTCGAAGATCTCAGTGGTTTACACAATAACAGATGTGGTAACACAGTAACAGCTTATCTGTCCTTTACTGAAAGTCTACAGTAGCTCTGAGATGCTCTCGGCAGAATTCCAGGCTGTTTTAATCTTACAACCTCTATAAGCACAATGACAATGGCTGGAGAAGAAATTAGGAACACGTGAGCAATGGCTTTGAAGTGTCCAGCTTTAACTTGGTTCCCAGTTCATTGGTCACGTTAAGTCACAGAGCACACTAATTTTGAGAATGGGTAAGTCAAGTCCTTCTCTGTACCCTGAGGAAGAGGAGGATATGAGATCACTGTGATCACCAGCAACATCTGCCCCATCTAACTTCACTTTCCCTCTTATCCTTTCTCTTTCCTTGTCTCCTTCTCTCTTCAATACTCCTTCCTATTTTCCCATCCTTCCCACCTCCCTTCCTCTTCCCTTTGCCCTTCTTCCTTCCTCTATATCTCTGTATTTCTTCGTCCAGATGATATAGAGATGCATGCTGCCTATGCAGGTGTATGTATGTGTGTGTGGAAGTGTGGGTGTCACTAAGCTATCAGAACTTAGATGATGAGTCAAATCATTTAGCATATTTACAATTTATAGAAACTGGAAAAATGCAACTAAAGAAAACAAATGCATAGACAGAGGGATCATTTGAATCATAAACCTAGAAATAAGCAAAGAATTTTAGCTAGAAAAGTGATATGAAGTGCTAAACAATGAAACTCTAAACAGGATGAAAAATCATGCCGTAAGAACCCATGCCTATTAGAATCTTCTCAGGCAGAGTCTCAGCAGATGTTGCTGGTGATCACAGTGATCTCATATCCTCCTCTTCCTCAGGGTACACAGAAGGACTTGACTTACCTATTCTCTCTAATTCTCATCCCTTAGACCAGGGATGTGGTCTAAACTTAAAGTCCTGCATAATATGTAAATTTTGGAAATTAGCCTTCATGTGGTGTCAACAAAAAGAAAGGATCAAGCATTCTGATCAAAAAAATATTTTGGACCAGAACAAGGTACTTTAAAGACTAATCTCAGCTTATTGCCAGCAACGTGACTTATTCTTTACCCAATCACCAGACTTCTAGATGCTCCCACTAAATGATAGAAAAATATCATCACCGATTCATTTAGAGCTGATGTGGTTGTTGCAATGTGTTGATAGACTGTAGGTCTTAAGGCCGCTCGTTTGTGCATCTGGTGCGGTTTCAGTAATTTAGTGTCAAAACTAAGACAGAAAAAATATTCCCCTGTATATCTTCCTGATAGATAAAAGTTCTAAGGCTGGAAGGAGGGATGGAAGCTTCCTATTTCTCACTCCTCCTCCCCTTCTAATTTAAGAGTAAATGAAATTGCGATTCTGAGTAAATTTGTCCAGCTCATTAGAATCAGCTTTGTGTCAAATATAATTGACTTTTATTCCTTTCGTTTTCACCCCAGCTCTGCCACCTTCCATCACTCCTACCTTTGTTGTATTTATTCTAGGCCTAAGAAAAATGTAAAGATGTGTATTAGAGCTATGCCCCAAGTGGAGTTCCAGTTATGGTTTTTCTTTCTGCCTCTAACTGGAAATAAAGGAACCAATGAACACTGTTCTTGCCTTCCTCCAGTCCTAATCCTAAAGTCTGAAATATATTAACTATTTATCGCCTCATAAATTCCTTGAATAATCTAAACTTCAAGTATGGGATGTGCAGTTGTTGACTGAAAAAAAAAAAAACAACAACAATAAATGCTGATCATAAGTGTAGTGCTTTGGGGTCCTATAAAAGACAGTTAACAGAAAGCTGATAGTCAAAGATGACACACTTGTTTCATTTCTAACTCTGCTGCTAGCTATTCGTATACCATGACAAGTAATAGTTTTCATAGGCCTTAGATATTTTATGACTATATAAAATTTTGTGTGTGTGTGTGTGATAGTTGCTCAGTTGTTTCCAGCTGTTTGTGACCCCCATGGACCTGTTAGGCTCCTCTGTCCATGGAATTCTCCAGTCAAGAATACTGGAATGGGTAGCCAGTTCAATCTCCAGGGATCTTCCCTGATCCCCTCGGTTTGAACCCAGGTCTCCTGCATTGCAGGCAGATTCTTAACCATCTGAGTCATCAGGGAAGCCTTATATAAAATTAAGGGTTACATTAAATCAGTGTTTCTCAAACTTAAGTGTCCTTTTTTCTTCATTTTTGCCATAATTCCACCTGCAATTCATGTGTCTCCTGCATTGGGAAGCAGATTCTTTACCACTGAGCCACCTGGGAAACCCTATAAGTCCATGACCTAGATTATTTTCTCATAATATTTTTCCTTAAGTAAACTTGGAAATGTTCTATTGCTCTATAATAAGTTAAAAAAATGTACAGCTTAAAACACACGTTTCTTATCTCACCGTTTCTGTGGGTCAAGTGTCTGGGTCTGGCTCCAGGTCCCTGTTGCTGTTTAGTTGCTAAGTTGTGTTCAACTCTATTGTGACCCCATGGACTCCTCAGTCCATGAGATTTATCAGGCAAGCATACTGGACTGGGTAGCTATTTCCTTCTTCAGTGGATCTTCCCCACCCAGGGATCAAACCTGTGTCTCCTGCATTGGCAGGTGGGTTCTTTATCCACTGACCCACCAGGGAAGTCCAACGTAAGGCAGTAATTAAGGTTGTGTTCAGGACTTGGTTCTACCCTAGAAGAACATCTGGCAATGGATCCACTTCTAAACTCACTCAGATTTTTAGCAGAATTCACTTCAGTAGGACTATAAGACTGAGGGCCTTGGCTTTCCTCTGGGTAATGGCCAGAGGCTGCTCACAGCTTTTAGAAGCCATCTTCAGCCACTAGAAGAGAAGTGAAAGATGAAGGAGAAAAGGAAACATATACCCATTTGAGTGCAGAGTTCCAAGGAATAGCAAGGAGAGATAAGAAAGCCTTCCTCCATGATCAATGCAAAGAAATACGGGAAAACAATAGAATGGGAAATTCTAGAAATCTCTTCAAGAATATTAGGGATACTAAGAGAACATTTCATGCAAAGATGGGCACAATAAAGAACAGAAATGATAGGGACCTACAGAAGCAGAAGATATTAATAAGAGGTGGCAAGAATACACAGAACTATACAAAAAAGATCTTCATAACCCAGATAATCACAATAGTGTGATCACACACCTAGAGCCAGACATCCTGGAATGCAAAGTCAAGTGGGCCTTAGGAAGCATCACTGTGAACAAAGCTAGTGGAGGTGATGGAATTCCAGATGAGTTATTTCAAATTCTAAAATGTGATGCTGTGAAAGTGCTGCACTCAATATAGCAGCAAATTTGGAAAACTCAGCAATGGCCACAGGACTGGAAATTGTCAGTTTTCATTCCAATCCCAAAGAAAGGCAATGCCAAAGAATGCTCAAACTACCACACAATTGCACTCATCCTACAGGCTAGCAAAGTAATGCTGAAAATTCTCCAAGCCAGGCTTCAACAGTACGTGAACCATCAACTTCCAGATATTCAAGTTGGATTTAGAAAAGGCAGAGGAACCAGCGATCAAATTGCCAACATCTGTTGGATCATCAAAAAAGCAAGAGAGTTCCAGAAAAACATTTACTTCTGCTTTACTGACTATGCCAAAGCCTTTGACTGTGTAGATCAAAACAAACTGGAAAATTCTGAAAGAGATGGGAATACCAGAGCACCTGACCTGCCTCCTGAGAAATCTATATGCAGGTCAGGAAGCAACAGTTAGAACTGGACATGGAACAACAGACTGGTTCCAAATAGGAAAAGGAGTACGTCAAGGCTGTATGTTGTCACCCTGCTTATTTAACTTATATGCAGAGTACATCATGAGAAATGCTGGACTAGAAGAAACACAAGCTGGAATCAAGATTGCTGGGAGAAATATCAATAATCTCAGATATACAGATGACACTACTCTTATGGCAGAAAGTGAAGAACTAAAGAGGCTCTTGATGAAAGTGAAAGAGGAGTGTGAAAAAGTTGGCTTAAAACTCAGCATTCCAAAACCTAAGATCATGGCATCTGGTGCCATCATTTCATATCAAATAGATGGGGAAACAGTGGAAACAGTGACAGATTTACTGTTTTAGACTCCAAAATCACTACAGATGGTGACTGCAGCCATGAAATTAAAAGACATTTACTTCTTGGAAGAAAGGTTATGACCAACTTAGCATCTTAAAAAGCAGAGACATTACTTTGCCAACAGTGGTCCGTCTAGTCAAAGCTTTGGTTTTTCCAGTAGTCATGTATGGATGTGAGAGTTGGACTATAAAGAAAGCTGAGTGCCAAAGAACTGATGCTTTTGAACTGTGGTGTTGGAGAAGGCTCTTGAGAGTCCCTTGAACTGCAATGAGATACAACCAGTCCATCATAAAGGAAATCAGTCTTGAATATACATTGGAAGGACTGATGCTGGAGCTGAAATTGCAATACTTTGGCCACCTGATGGGAAGAACTGACTCATTTCAAAAGACCCTGATGCTGGGAATGATTGAAGGTGGAAGGAGAAGGGGACGACAAAGGATGAGATGGCTGGATGCCATCACCGACTCAATGGACATGCTGCTGCTAAGTCACTTCAGTCGTGTCCGATTCTGTGTGACCCCATAGATGGCAGCCCACCAGGCTCCCCCATCCCCGGGATTCTCCAGGCAAGAACACTTGAGTGGGTTGCCATTTCCTTCTCCAATGCATTAAGGTGAAAAGTGAAAGTCAGGTTGCTTAGTCATGTCCGACTCTTCATGACCCCATGGACTGCAGCCTACGAGTACTGGAGTGGGGTGCCATCGTTTGAGTAAACTCCGGGAGTTGGTATGGACAGGGAGGCCTGGCACACTGCAGCCCCTGGGGTCGCAAAGAGTCAGACAGGGCTGAGCAAGTGAAGTGAACTGAACTCAGTTTCTAGAGGACACTGTAGTTCCTTGCAGCATGACACGGCCCTCCCTGAGGGTCTTTGCCCACTATTCTTGTTTCTTCCCAGCCAGAGAGGGCAAAAGGGAGAGGGTCTGCCCCTGCATTTACTGTTTAATCTAGGCAGGAGACCCACTCACTCAGACGATGACTTTCACTATCCCCTCCAGTCCTCACATATGATTAGCAATAATATCCTAAATAGAGAACAATTTCATAAACTCCATTATTTGCCTGAATCAGTTGACTTTCTTGTACTTAAATAATTTTGACCACTCTGGATAACAGTGTTGTTACCAAGTTTCTTTACTTAACCAAGCTGTCATTCATAAACCAACTGTCTTCTTATCATTAGAAACATCAGTAAGAAAGTTATCCATTTATGATAAAAAACTCTCCAGGAAGCAGGAATAGAAGGAACATACCTCAACATAATAAAAGCTATATATGACAAACCCACAGTAAACATTCTCCGCAATGGTGAAAAATTGAAAGCATTTCCCCTAAAGTCGGGAACAAGACAAGGGTGCCCACTTTCACCGCTACTATTCAACATAGTTCTGGAAGTTTTGGCCACAGCAATCAGAGCAGAAAAAGAAATAAAAGGAATCCAGATTGGAAAAGAAGAAGTAAAGCTCTCACTGTTTGCAGATGACATGATCCTCTACATAGAAAACCTGAAAGACTCCACCAAAAAATTACTAGAGCTAATCAATGAATATAGTAAAGTTGCAGGATATAAAATCAATACACAGAAATCCCTTGCATTCCTATACACTAATAATGAGAAAGTAGAAAAAGAAATTAAGGAATCAATTCCATTCACCATTGCAATGAAAAGAATAAAATACTTAGGAATATACCTACCTAAAGAAACTAAAGACCTATATATAGAAAATTATAAAACACTGATGAAAGAAATCAAAGAGGACACTAATAGATGGAGAAACATACCATGTTCATGGATCGGAAGAATCAATATAGTGAAAATGAGTATACTACCCAAAGCAATCTACAGATTCAATGCAATTCCTATCAAGATACCAGCGGTGTTTTTCACAGAGCTAGAACAAATAATTTCACAATTTGTATGGAAACACAAAAAACCTCGAATAGCCAAAGCCATCTTGAGAAAGAAGAATGGAACTGGAGGAATCAACCTGCCTGACTTCAGGCTTTACTACAAAGCCACAGTCATCAAGACAGTAGGTACTGGCACAAAGACAGAAATATAGATCAATGGAACAAAATAGAAAGCCCAGAGATAAATCCACACACCTATGGACAGCTTATCTTCGACAAAGGAGGCAAGAATATACAGTGGATTAAAGACAATCTTTTTAACAAGTGGTGCTGGGAAAACTGGTCAACCACTTGTAAAAGAATGAAATTAGATCACTTTCTAACACCATACACAAAAATAAACTCAAAATGGATTAAAGATCTAAACGTAAGACAAGAAACTATAAAACTCTTAGAGGAGAACATAGGCAAAACACTCTCTGACATAAATCACAGCAGGATCCTCTATGATCCACCTCCCAGAATACTGGAAATAAAAGCAAAAATAAACAAATGGGATCTAATTAAAATTAAAAGCTTCTGCACAACAAAGGAAAGTATAAGCAAGGTGAAAAGCCTTAATGTTAAAAAAAAAAATCAGCCTTAAATGTCTTAAATAGCTTGAATGATGACAAGCTATTGAGGGCATCTTCTCTACCCCTGAGGCTCACACCTGACTGGGCTCAGATTGTAAACAATAAGGACCAAAGACTTTCAGCACACGCTTAACAATTTCAAAACGGACTCTCTTTATTACTTATCTATAGCATAAATGGGAAAAACTGAAGTTGCTTTAAATGTGTCTCAGTTTGACTAAAACTCACCTACCAGTAGAGTTCCTGAGTGGAACCCATCCACTCAGGTTCCAAATGGATTCAACAATCCTTTCCTCTTAAGACTCTCTCCATTACTTCTTCAGTTTCCAAAAAAGGGTGGAGGCGGTGGGGGAGAAAAGAAAACAAGCTGAAACAATCCTGAAGTTTGCTTGGCTTTCAGTTACTTTCACTAAAAGCTCACATTTTTGCCTTGTTCTATGGAGAAGAAAATACAATATATCACTATGAAGTGAAAGAAAAAGTTATAGCAGTAACAACTAAGTTCTGATTAGCCATGTGTTTCTAATGTGCCCAAGATCTAGGCTTTATAATCAGGAAGACATATACTTTATAATTTCTTCTGTTCCTTTTTGTTAATGTAATAAACATATTCTTCTAGCTGCTGTTTTTAAATGGGAAATATCAGGTTTTGACATTATTTCAGATATTTCCTTTAGAGCATTTCACTGGTGGAAAATGAATATTAAAGGTTTTACTAGAGATAACCTTTATTGCTGGTTATTTACCAGTAATGTTGCTGCCTGCAGAGATATTTTTAGTATTTCCTCTATATGAGCTGACAGCGACAAACTTTATAAATACTTTCCCCTGCCATTGGAAGTCATTTGCATTTATGCATATAATTATTTGGAGAAGGAAATGGCAACCCACTCCAGTGTTCTTGCCTGGAGAATCCCAGGGACGGGGGAGCCTGGTGGGCTGCCGTCTATGGGGTCGCACAGAGTCGGACACGACTGAAGCGACTTAGTAGTAGTAGTAGTATATATAATTATTAGTTTGTTACAAAAATGTGCTTTAGAATTCCAAATTATTGATGCTATCTTTTCGATAGTAATAAGATCCAGATTCCTTATGGCTTATAATCAACCTAAGCATGGCGCATCTTTTTTTAAAAAAAAATCCATTCTATTAATGTTTCTTAAAAAATGTAAACTTTTGGGAGAAATAAGATTTCCTTAGTCACTCCCATTAAAGTTTGTAAAGATGTTACACGTGAAACAGTGGGATCAACCTTAATGTCCATCAATGGGGGATTGCTCAAGTCAATTATGGTGTAGCCATACAATAAAATATGACACTGAACCATTTAAATTTGGCATTTTGAAAATCAAAAACAATTGAATATCAGCAATTTCATATAGTCCACTTATTATTATTATTTAGCAGTTTAAAAGAAAGACGTCCATGTATTTGTAAAGAAAGATATCCTCAAACTATGTTTAATAGAAAAGCAAATTACAAAAGAATACACCCTATTTTATTTCATTCATTTTATTTCCTATAGAAATAAATATTTTTGAAAATATATGGAAAATTTTAGGAGGAGATAAGGGAATAGGGGAAACTGAGGCTAGGAAACTGATCCTATTTTTTCTATTTACATATTCACATATTCTTTGATTCCTCAGTATAAGCAGAAATTAATGGTATAACATTTTTTTTTTAGTTAAAAAACAATCAGGCTCTCTTTCTTCAATGTTACTCAAAGCATGGTCTATGGGTGATACACAAATTTGTAAAATTTACCAGTCTGTAAAATGATAGGTACAGAAATTGAGAGAAGCATTTAGTAATTTTACAGCAATTTGGTGAGTAATTTTATGTTTATTCAATCTAATAATGAAAAACTGGGGCTTGAATTTTGTATGTCCTTTTTCATTTTATTTGTCTACAGATTGATTTTCATTGTATTTTACAAAAGAATACCCATGACCAACTGGAAATAAAATAGAAAAGAAAAGGAGGGGGGGGGTGGGAAATGGCCCTGACAGCTTGAGAAGTACACGTTTATCTTTATTTTTTCAGAATCCAGGACATGTTCTGGCAGAAAGAATTGCTGAATAAATGCATGATAAATCAATACATGAATGCAGCTGGCAAATTTGAAGAGCTCTAGGATAAAAGAAAAGATAGAATTTGGTGCTGCATTGGATTGATGTTGGGGGAAAGAAGAAGGTGGAGACAGGGAAAACTCCCAGATGTTTATATTCAGTTCCTGGGAGATTGCTGATGCCATTCCCTAAAGTTGGAAACCCCAGAAGAGGAGCCGATTCACAGTGGGTTTACAAATGAGTAATTTATTTTTGAACAGTTTGATGTTGAGGTTATCAATAACATATCCAAATGAAGATGTCCAGAGAGCTGTTAGATATAGGGGATAGAAACTCAGGAAGCAATCTGGGCTGGAGGTATAGCTTTCAGAGTTGTGGCCATTAGAACAGTGGTTCCCAACCTTTTGGGGCTCAGCTGGTAAAGACTCCACCTGCAATGCAGGAGACTGGGTTTGATCCCTAGGTTGGAAAGAGCCCCTGGAGAAAGGGAAAGACTACCTATTCCACTATTCTGGCCTGGAGAATACCATGGACTGTATAGTCCTGGGATTGCAAAGAGTCGGACATGACTGAGCGACTTTCACTTTCACCAATTTCATGGAAGGCAATTTTTCCAAGGACCAGGAGTGGGGAGATGGTTTCAGAATGATTCAAGCATATTGCATTTGTTGTGTACTGTAGATCTAACCTAATGCTGCCATTGATCTGAGAGGAAGTACCGATTTGGTCCTGGAGGTTGGAGACCCCTGTGTTAGAATGAATAAGATCACCTGGACTGTAGACTGAGAAAATGAAAAAGAGGCTGAGGGCAAACCTCTGGGTGTTGACCACAGTGTCTGGCACTAGGTAGATGAGTAGTAACTGTCTGTCTAATGAAGAAATAGGTAGATATGAACCTAAGTCTGCTTTATTCCAAGTCCAATTTCAGGTCCTAACTAACCTCATTTGGCTCCTGAACACCACAGCATTCTAACGGACTCTGCTTAGGGCTGGCGATGAGGTGAGGGAAAAAAGAAAAATCAAACACATGACACGAAGAATGGGTTCAGCTGCATTGCATTCTGCTGAAAAAATCAAGGGAGATGGCAAGAGAAAAAAAGGGCATCTACCTGATTGGCCAGCATGAAGGTCATGATTTGACAGCAAGTATTCTTTTGGGAGAATGATACAGTAAGAGCCGTTTGAGGCTGGTTGAAAAGCAAGTAAGAGTATATAAATGTAGAGCATATGTTCATCCCTTATCAAGAAGCTTAGCTATAAAGATAAATTTATATATTGAGTTCAGTTCAGTTCAGTTGCTCAGTCGTGTCCAACTCTTTGCGACCCCATGAATCGCAACATGCCAGGCCTCCCTGTCCACCACCAACTCCCGGAGTTCACTCAAACTCACATCCATCAAGTCAGTGATGCCATCCAGACATCTCATCCTCTGTCATCCCCTTCTCCTCCTGCCCCCAATCCCTCCCAGTATCAGAGTCTTTTCCAATGAGTCAACTCTTCGCATGAGTACTGGCCAAAGTACTGGAGTTTCAGCTTCAGCATCATTCCCTCCAAAGAAATCCCAGGCTGATCTCCTTCAGAATGGACTGGTTGGATCTTCTTGCAGTCCAAGGGACTCTCAAGAGTCTTCTCCAACACCACAGTTCAAAAGCATCAATTCTTTCATGCTCAGCATAGAGCCTGATTAATCCACTGGACCTCCAAATAAAATCCTTTATTATATAATCTGGCTTGAACTATTTATCATTGTTTCATGAATACTAATTACCAAAATAATGCTAGTGAGAAATATATAGTTTATCAAATGATCATCATGCCCTAGGTATCATATCTAAGTAAGTTTACTTCATGTCAACTCAATAGCAAACTTATGAAATAGGTTTTATTTTTATTTTACAGAGGAGAAAATTTGCATTTAAGAGGAAAAATGATTTGTCCAGAGTCACTAGGTATTAAGCAATTTAACCTAAATTAACTCAAAATTATCTGATTTCAGAACATAACCCATGTCTTAATTGATCATCTACCTTAATTTCCTAAATATTAAGAAAAATGTAGACACTATTATAAAAATATATCCACCTTCAGCAATTCACATATAATCCCTTAATTAGCTCCTAGAAGGCAAGAAGGAATGCAAGTTCATGCCTGCTCAGTCATGTCCTCTGAGTCTTTATGACCCCATGGACTATAGCCCTCCAGGCTCCTCTCTCCATAGAATTCTCCAGGCAAGAATACTGGAGTGGGTAACCATTTCCTACTCTAAAGGATATTCCTAATGCAGGGATCAAACTCACAGTCTCTGGCATCTCCTGCTTTGACAGGCAGATTCTTTACTATGGTGTCTTCTGGTAAGCCAAGCAGGAAACATAAATTTAAAAAAAAAGCCTGAATAACTGGTCTAACGTTTTCAAAAATCTACCGAGTTTGCTAGGTTCACTCAATTTTTTATGATAGACCTGAATTATATCACTGGAAATTTTGTGTTTTAGGCTAAATAGCTCTTGATATCATATTCAGCACTGGTATTCTGTCATTTGTTGTAATATCCTTTCATTTCCCTGTTAATACACTCATATATTAATAAACTTAAGGAGTTCTACCAGAAACAAGCCTGTTTACATTTATTTACTGAGAGTTTATCAAATTAATTTGAGAATGAGGCACTTTCCTAGTGTTTTTTATTAGCAAGACCAAAAGGAATTGTTCAAGGTTGGATGATTAAAAAAACACTTCTTATTGTCATTGTAATTTTCATTATCACCATCATTATTAATTAATTATACATTTTGAGGTCAGCTTCCTGAGGACTGAAATATTGAGCAGGTATCGTTTAATGGAAAGAAAGCTCAGGAAGTAACTCCTCTCTAATGACAAGCTTGCATGGGATGGAGTAGGTTAAGAGTATTGGAGCACTGGCTGTGTGTTAGATACAACTCCCTCCCACCCGACGCTCTTTGCCCTCTTGGCTTTTGAAATCTTAGATGTTTAAAGCTTCTGTTGTGTCAGTCTTGGTGAGAGATGCCTGTGTCTTGTCTGCCTTAATTTGTTTTCTGGGAATTCCAACAGCTAGGGCTCAAGAATACACTTCGGGTTGACCAGTTTGATGCTTGGAAAGGGTATTTTATGTCTGGACTGAGAACAGATATAAACAGGGGACATTTCTACTTCACATGGTGGATTGGATACTATATTATTGGACGCTTATTCATCATGAACTTATTTTACACTCTGAAACCTGATGGAAAACAGAAAGCTCCAACCCACAAGGAGAAACATTTTTAAAAGGAGAGGAGATGACAGGAATAATGTCTGATGATTAGTAACTGACTTAGCATACCAGATAACAAGGAACCTTAACCCAGTGTGAGAGAAGTCCTACAACCAGAGGATCACCACTGTGGAACCACAAAATAATGTATCAAGAATTCAAGATAGAAAATACCTCTGAATATAGGCTGGACGTGTAGTTGAAAGCCATAAGATTGCTTGGAGGCCTCTGGAAAAATCGTTTAGACACTCGTATCTTCTTCCCCACCCAAGAAGGAAACTGGAAAATGATGAGCCAGAGAAACTCTGATCTTAATGGCACTGGACACAGCTGAGAGCTAGCTGTCATAATTAAATTAAGAAAGTTAAGTGAAAAATGAGATTACTAGCACCCCTCCCTGCTCAGCTTCCAGAATACTGGCAGCCAGGCTTAAAATTTTCAAGCAGAAAAACAGATATTTCTTCTCTAGTAAATTGACTAGTTCAAAAGCAAATACCTAGAGAAATAGATAATTAGGTATCTTTCCTATGACACAACTCAATAAAATCATCCTGAAGCCCAGGATACATGCAAAGCATGACTAATCCAGCTTCTCTGTTTCAGTCTTAAAAAGAAGCAGTGTTGAAGGTCACCAAACATTTGAGAGAATCCTGTAACATTAAAGACAAAAACCAAATAAAAACAGAAAGAAAAAAAATAAAGGAAATGAATTTCCTCTATTCATTCAAATAAATTCAATGCAGAAATCAGGGCAGGGGAATACTTAAAACTGAACCATTGTAACCCTATTGTCTCTTTCCAAGTTTCTGAATACAGGAACAGAATCTACTAACTGGTACAGGCTCAGAATCTATCAGCATCTGGGAGAGGTGCTGTAATCTATGGAGTGACAATTATTATCTCAGGAATGTCAAGGAAGGAGCACTAGTGCTAAACTTTCCTACCAAAACAGTGCATTTGAACTAGTATCTCACCTCTGAAAATCCTGACAGTTTGTGACACCACCAAAAAAAAAAAAGTAAAGATAAGGAAATGATGACTTCTATTTAAAAAATATAATCCTCTTTAAATTTCTAGCTTGGGTGCAGAAGATAGATGTTTCTAGGGGAAAAAAACAAAACAGGAAATTAATGCAGACTTCATGTTGCAGATTAGATTCTTTAGGAAGCAGAGGCTGAGATGGAGTTAAGAGTGCTAAAGTTTACTGATTTGTAACATCTGTGAAAAGAAAGGAGTGGGAAGCAGGGCTTTGAAAAGGAATCCATAGAGCCATATACAGATCTGACAAAATCCCTCCAACCCAACAGGAAGCTCCAGGGCAAAACTGTCCGTTAGAGAAGTTCCATATTGGACAAAAATGGCCAATTTTGCCACCCATCATTTTGGTAAATCATTGACTGGGGCCACCCTGAGAAGAGTAGAATATAATCTCAGCTCAGTGACAATGAGACCTGAAGGTGCTACCAGCTGGAAGCACAGCCTGTGCAGCTGTGCAGCGAATTTTTTTGAAGGGGCCCCTAACTGGAACATCTCCATAGCTGCCACAATTCTGCAAAAATAACTGATGAAAACTACTGTTCCAGAGATAATCTTGTTTGAGAAATTAAAAAACAGCCACTGGCATCTTGATGCAGCTATTGATCTGATATTTTTCCTTGATCCTGATAAACTGAAAACACTATTCTGTAGTTATTTGGCTAAAAAGACAGTACGCCTTTGCTAAAATGCATCAGGATCATGTCAGTATTTTGGCTTTGTATTAATATCACACTTCTGTTGTTCTTCAGTCGCTAAGTTGTGTTTGACTTTTTGCAACCCCATGGACTGCAGCACACCAGGCTTCCCAGTCCTTCACTATCTCCTGGAGCTTGCTCAAAATCTTATCTATTGAGTAGGTGATGCCATCCAGCCATCTCATCCTCTGTCATTGCCTTCTCTTCCTGCCTTTAATTCCCAACATCTGGATCTTTTCCAATGAGTCTGCTCTTCTCTTTAGCCTGCTGATACCTAGAGTGTCTCATCAACCCATACAACACTGCAGAGGTTGACTTGAGTGTCGATTTCATGTTGATAGGATCTTAGCAGGAAGTAGCTGGTATCTTAGTTATTTCAGGATGACATATACACATAATAAGGCTAGAGATAAACTTCACTATGGATATACATCACCTCAGTGAACTTTCTGTAGGTCCAGTAACTGGGACGTGTTCAGATGTTGCTTGAAAAGTCTAGAAACTTGTATTAAGTATTAGACCCAATGATTAGTACACATCTTTCAGTTTTGATACCAAAATATACCACATTTTGGTCTGCTGCTCGGGTGTATTTGCCAGGTGATCTGAAATGTTTCTAGTTTGGGGATAGAAACCTAGAATATGAAAAGTATTCCAGTAGGTACATGAGCAAGCAGCAGTAGTACTGCTTGTTGGCGCTTATGAACAGAGAGGCCCAGGAGTGCTTGAAATGTCTGGGGAAGATGGAAATATACTGTACCTGTGGCATGCTCCAGTAGTCGCTTCCCAGTGGAAAGCTTTATGATTCGGGAACAAAATATTACCATCATCTAAATTTAACTTCCCATCATTTAACACACTAGCTTTTATCTCCTACAAGAAACTTAAGACAGAATTAAAGCCTAGCTGTAACAATGACCGTGCAGCTCAAGCTGCCAGTCTCAAGATGTTTATTATTTGATCCATTGCTTCTTCACATTGGTTGTTTTTATTAACCTTTAAAATTCTTGTGAAAATGATAGCTCCAAATAAGATGATATTTGAAATACAGGGTTGCACATCATCGCTGTGGGCTACTCCTGGCTTAGTGCCATTTCTCTTATGTAATTACAGCCTGATGACTAGTTATTGAAGGAGGAAAAATTCTAGAGCAGTTAGATATAGATCTGCATGATAAATTGGCATCCAGTGGAAATTGACTGCTAATCCATTCTAAGCCTAATCAGATACTGAAAGAGAGTGGGAAAGGAGAATACCTCTAGTAACGTATAAATGGTGAGGTAATGATTTGCACAGTCAAGGACTTGGAAGAAGCTCAGTTCAGTTCAGTCGCTCAGTCGTGTCAGACTCTTTGCAGCCCCATGAACTGCAGCACCCCAGGCCTCCCTGTCCATCACCGACTCCTGGAGTCCATCCAAACCCATGTCCATTGAGTCGGTGATGCCACCCGACCATCGCACCCTCTGTTGTCCCCTTCACCTCCTGCCCTTAATTTTTCCTAGCATCAGGCTCTTTTCAAATGAGTCAGTTCTTCCCATCAGGTGGCCAAAGTATTGGAGCTTCAGCTAGTGCTGGGCTAGGTCATTTCAGTGGCATCTGACTCGGTGTGACCCCATGGACCATAGCCCACCAGGCTCCTCTGTCCACAGGATTCTCCAGGCAAGACTACTGGGTGAGTTGCCATGCCCTTCTCCAGGAGATCTTCCCCACCCAAGGATTGAACCTGGATCTCTTACGTCTCCTGAATTGGCAGGCACGTTCTTTACCACTAGCACCACCTGGGAAGCCCACAGAAGAAGCTAGAGTTCATGGCAAAGATACCTGTGGAAGGCTTTCATGGATGGATCTCTTGAAATAGGTCCAGCATATGATAATATCTATTTTTCAAATAAATGTTTACTAAGTACTATTCCAGTGAAAAGGGTAATTAAGAAGAGTCTGCCATATAATAGCTTCCTTCCTCAGGAATTCAGAGATTTCTCAGTGGGCTAGTGAACGAGTAAAGTATGTGTGGATTCAATAATATGAGCTTCCCTTCACAAGGCTGATTTCCCTTTTGCTACTGTTCAACTTGTAAGCAATTGCAGTTAAACTTTGGCCCCCAAACATTATGACTTAACAAAGTAAAGAAGCAACACAGCAACAGTTTGATTGTGGTGAACTCCCATTTATCAGGTAGGAAAGGTTAATTTATCCTAACTTAAAACATACCTGAATTGATATTGGCTCAGACGGTAAAGTGTCTGCCTGCAGTGTGGGAGACCCGGGTTCAATCCCTGGGTTGGGAAGATCCCCTGGAGAGGAAATGGCAACCTACTCCAGTACTCTTGCCTGGAAAATTCCATGGACTGAGGAGCCTATGGGTCACATGGGGTCGCAAAGATTCGGACACGACTGAGCGACTCCACTTTCACTTTCTTCTAGCTCATAGTTCTTTTTTGCCTGAAATGCCTCTGAAACTTACTGAATGCCTTGTCCTATTTCCCATGCAAAGTGAACTCAATTTTCAGAGAAATAATGAAGCAATGATAGCTATAGAAATCACTAATGTTACCATATCCTCATCACTCGAGGAGATAGACTTTTAGAATGATAGGATAGCAAGGGAATCTCATGTAAGCTCTAGCTTGGAGATAGTGCCTTATAATGTGGGGATGGTGCGATATAAGACATGTAGTGTACATGTATCTAGGACCAAAAGGCATAATTAGATGTCATTCCATGTATCATTAATCCTAACTCCTACTGGTGACACATTAGCTTTTAGAATCTATGACTCTGATTCTTATTAGTGCCGAGATCTTAATGCTCAAAGTAAGAATGCTTCTACCACAGAACTCAACACTGTTCTAGAATGGAACACATTCTGTTAAATTGGAAAACTTGGTATTCTACTTGGTCCTGTCCAGCTTGTCTTGTCAGTGGGTAAACAGGAAGCACAGAAAGTTGCAAGGTAGGTTGTCTTATCTATCTTATTCAGAGAAAAATGAGATTGCTGTTAAGAAAAGGGATATGACATCATCTAGAAATGATTAGGTGATCCCTACTGCTGTTACTTTATACTACTCCATTCAATATGAAAAATTAAGAATGCAGCCAGTATGTATAGAAAGCACCAATGCAGGCTTAGTTAGCTTCCTCAAAAATTAAGCTGTGGTTCTTCAAGCAGTTAATAAAATATAAATGACTATATTGTCTAGGAATGAGCAACTGCATAAGGTTACCTGGTTATTTCTTCTCTATTGGGCAATGTGATTAAGCAGCATATGTGGCTTTGAACATAAACAGGCCAAGTAGGCACTGTCTGTCTGTGGAATGTTCTTGTTCAGGGCAAATTGCTCCTTTGGAAAGTCTGGGTCATTCTTAGTTCTTGGAAGCAATAGTAATAGGGTTATTTCTCACCTGCCTACATGACATGATATGCTCCAGAGAGAGAGAGAAGCAGCCTTTGACATCAGAGACATTCTCTCACCCTTTCTTTTATGTGACTTATCAAAAGGCTAAGGCAAAGTGAAAAATAGACCAGCCAGAAACAAGGTGAAAAATGACCTTGCAGGTTATGAGTTTCAATTGATTCTGATGATGTCTGGGAGACATTTTCATTACAATAGTTGAATGGGGAATAGTGGGCACCTTTTTCCTTTTGAAAAAATAAATGGCTCAGAATAGTCTTTTTTCTATTCCTTGGCTAAGGATCCAAAGATTTTTCAGTATTGGCACTTCCTTTGAAACACTTGGGGATTAATACTTCAGGGAAATAGATCAGAGAGAAGTTCATTTCTTAGGCAGATCGTTTCTGTCCTGTGATAGCTCCAGGAGAGAAGAGTCTTAGAGTTTTACTCATAACATTCTATATTGGGTAAAGCAAGCATTCAGTTATAAATCAGTCTATGCCTTCTACTGGATACCAAAGAGCCAGTTCATAAAAATATCCTTCTCTTATTTTACTTATTTGGCTTTCCTGGTGACTTAGTAAAGAATCTGCCTGCAGTGTGGGAGACCTGGGTTGGGAAGATCCCCTGGAGGAGGGCACGGCAACCCACTCCAATATTCTTGCTTGGAAAATCCCATGGACAGAGGAGCCTGGCGGGCTACAGTCCATGGGATTGCAAAGGGTCAGATAGGACTGAGCAACTAAGCACCTTGCACTTATTTATCCATCCATTCACCCATCCATCCAGATAGCCATTCAGTGAGACATATATCCAGCCAGCCAGCCACCTCAATGAAAGTCATTTATTGAATAATTGCAAGACATCCAGCATTATATGAACTTCTGTGGAAAATATGAGGAAAAAAAAAGCAAAAAGCAAATAAAAATGTGAGTTGAAAAAAAAATGTCCATCTACCCCAACATTATCTTTGCGACGGTAAGAAATGAAGGTTCCAAGTAATAGGAACAAACCTTTTTATACAGTTATATGAATTTTCCATGTGATTTTGTGGCAGCCTTGACCAAGTCTCAAAGTAATTTGGCATCAAAACGAGGGCTAAAGATCCAGAACTCCTGAACCTTGGAGAAGGTATCCACTCCTTATGAAACTGTAATCCAAATGTGGAGGGAGAACCACCAACATGTGAGATAATTCAAAATAATGAAGTGATGAGTGTAGTTATAATCAGCATCACATACCATATCATTTGCTTTGAATTAGTCTCATGCGGGTTGGTATGTATGTGAAATAATAGCTAAATTAAATTTACATATCATTTACCTAGCACATGTGAAAGTTGTGTGTGGTATATGTATAAAATAATAACTAAATTAAATTTACATACAATTTACCTAACATATATATAAATGTGAAATAAATGAGAAATAAATGGTATAATTTTAGACTAGCTAAGAAGGCTCCTGAGAAGGTCTAAGTATGGATATATGTGGTTTGAGCCACTGGTGTGTAGGATTTAAATAACTGGGAGACATAGGAAGGGATATTAGGTGGAGCATCATGAATAGAATGGCTGTCGTGTTGTGCTGATGCTGCTGTCTTCAGGGTAGATGATTTGACCTTTCTGCATCAAAAGATAAGACCCAGCAACAATTGTGCATGTGTGTTCACTTTATGATGAAAAAGTGTCCAGCTCACACACCTGGGTAACTCTTAGGCATTTGGTTGGTTAGTTGGTTGGTTGTCTAGTTGCATTCTTTTGGTTTGGATTGCCCTGTTCTTTTCCTGAGCTGCAGGAAACCAAGCTGCCCTTGCACTAACCCCCCGCTTTAGGTTCCTCTGTGAAGAGAGCACAAGGCCATGCCCCAGGGCCGTGCAGGGAGCGTTCAAACTCAGTTCGGGTCTTAGTGTGCCGTGTCCCCCAGTGCATCAGTGTGCTCTTCCCTACTCAACTTCCTGCAGTGTGTATCAATAAAGCCTAGAAGTTTTCACCCTTGTTGATCTGCACAGCAGACCTCTACTAATTCCTAAACTACAAATTAAATGCTTGGGGCTGAGCAGAGATCAGATGAAAAACTTCACAGTTCCCAGAGACCAGCTCAGCAGGAGCAGTTAGACTCTAAGCCATCTTGAAGGAGTGGAAACAGGCTGTTGTCTGAAGCCCATTAAAGCAGAAGCTAGAGGAGCTATAATGTGATATTAAAGCTAATTTCCTACTGGCTGAGAGGTGCCTTGGACATAATAAATAATAATAATATTATACTGCCTTGTCAAAACATGCTTTATACACACATTAATATGACTTACTGTTTAACAAGAAGAGTGTTGGCTATAATCTCAATGACATCTACTAGAGCTTTATGAAATGAATTGATATTACAATAGTATCATTTCCTAGGGGGCTTTAATGCAGCAAGAGACTGTTTAAGCTAGAATATAAATTGTCTTGAGATATAATTACTCATAATGCACTTCTGAGCCCTTTGTGTGATACATATAGTTAGTAAAATAATTTCCCTTGAAAATATAAAACAATTGGCAATTGAAAAGTCTAAAAATTTAACTTATTTTGAATTATATTAACTCATTAGTTAAGTAATGCATTTGAAAAAGAAAGGAATAAAATGTAACTTTTAAATTGACTATATATAGATTTGGGAGCAGCTTGTTTCCTATGCCTCACTGACATACCTAGCAGGTACTGAGATGAGAAGACAAGATAAGGTGATGGCTAGAGTGAGATAATGTCAAGGAAGAGGAAGATAAAGAAATGGAGATGAGTCAGGGTTTCCTTGGAAAAATCAATAGTACTTGATACATGACCAAAGATTAGTGATGGAAGAGAAGGAAATCATACAAACTGATAAGATGACTTTGCAATAAAATGGAAAAAGAGAAAAGTAAATTTTGTAAACAACCTTGAATGATTTTGATCTATATTTAAGTAGAGACGGCAAAAATCATATTGATATTAATGAATATCTAGAGAGGCCATAATGAATTGTAAACTATGTGTTGGCATAAAATTAAAGGAAGAGATTGTTTCAAGTTGATGAGAATTCTCAACACTGATGAGTGTTGATAAGAGGTCAGAAATGCAATTTTTAAGATTACCTAAAAAAATTCAATAGTGAAGAGGTTTTTGTTGCCCATGGTACAAACAGTTACTTTAGGGCTAAGAAATTACCAGAAACTCTGCAAGTTGAATCTCTTCTCTGAAAGTGTCCACCTATTTTCCATGGCTGCACCTGCTGCTGCTGCTGCTAAGTCACTTCAGTCGTGTCCAACTCTGTGCGATCCAATAGACGGCAGCCCACCAGGCTCTGCCATCCCTGGGATTCTCCAGGCAAGAACACTGGAGTGGGTTGCCATTTCCTTCTCCAATGCATGAGGTGAAAAGTGAAAGTGAAGTTTCTCAGTCGTGTCTGACTCTTCGCAAATAATAACACTAGAACTTATTTTAAGAGCACTGGAAAGTCTTCAAAGAGTTTTAATAAGAAGAAAAACAAAGTTAATTATGCAAGTTAAAATCATCATCTCCCATTAAACGTTCCACAAACTCTAGAAATTCACTCTGTAAAATTCAAGTTATAATCTATCTTCTTCAGACCTGCTTCTCATTCCCCTACCTCAATTGATGTTATTTTAATTCATCTGGTTGGTCAAATAAGTTACCTAAAGGTCATGTGCCTTCCTCTTGTAATACCAGCTTCTAATCATGTACCAAGTCTTGTTGATTTTGTTAAACAAATCCTACTCGACTCCATGTATTTACCTCTTCCTTGACGTTATCTCATTTTAGGCCACCGTTATCTCTTTTCTGATATTTGCAATGTCTGTCTGTCTATCACCAGACCTGATTCCTGACAATTCACCCTGCCTAAGGTAGGCAGGATGATGATTTTAACTTGCATAATTAACTTTGTTTTTCTTCTTATTAAAACTCTTTGAAGACTTTCCAGTGCTCTTAAAATAAGTTCTAGTGTTATTAATCCAATTGGAAGAATTATAACATGGAACTTTATATCTCTGCTTATTTTTCACACTGTTCTTCCCCTTGCTTCTAACTCTAGACTCAGTGTCCTTCTTAGTCTTCCTCAAACTTGCCATGCTCCTTCCTACCTTGAGGTCTTTGAATATAGTCTGCCCTCTCCCTAAAGCATTCTTATCTGTATTTGAACCGTGCTCTACCTTTTAATTGGTTAACTTCTCTTTATTTTCTTTTTCAGAAGTTGCCTAATTTTGGTATGCCTTGCAATTTTTTTCTTGAAGAGCAGGGTAAAAGGACTTGCCATACATAGTCCTTTAGTAATGTCTTGGTGAGATGTGGCAGGGTTGGGGAGGCGCAGGTGGAGCATCTGTATTCCTATGATTAGAATCCAGTCTTTAAGGGACCTTATGCCTCTGAATAGGAATTTCACAAGAGTTTCAGTGTTTTTCTCCCCACATGAGTAGCAGAGGATGGCTAGAACAGCTGGAGTTGGGTATTTCCCTTCCTTCGGGTAAATTAGGCTCTGATAATACCCCAGCAGATTAGTCTCTGGTTAACTAGTTTTTCCTTGGAATAAGCCTTGTTAAAAGAACAGAGTGTTTTCTCTGTTCATATTGCATATTGCAAAACGTGTCCTTTTCCCTCCTCCTGCTAGAAGCCTGAGGGAATTATTCTCAGATATTTACTGTGAGAAGGTGGTTGAGCTCCTGAAGAGAAATCTCACAACCTCACAGTCCTGGTGACTGTGTCCCCATGGTTTTTAACTCTCTTTATTGTCCACCACTGAGCATCCACCAGTTCATCAATTTCAGTTCTGATTTTTCATGGTGGTCTCTGCTCCTGAGTCTGTGCTCCAGGAAGCCATGACTTCCTATAGTCACCTGTCTCCCCAGTTTCAGGGGACAGACATTTTCCCTGTATCCTTCCCTCTCTTTCACTCTTTTTTTTTTTTTTTTTCTTTTTGGCCATGCCATGCAGCATAAGGGATCTTATTAGTTCCCTGACCAGGGATCGAACTCAGGCCCCTTCAGTGAAAGCATGGAGTCTCAATCCTGGACTTCCAGGGAAGTCCCTCCCTCTCTTAAAGATCCCAGAAGAGTTGTTGATTTTCAGTCTGTTCAGCTTTGCACTTGTTAAGATGGAGTGGAGACTTCCAAGCTTCTATATGCAATACCACAACTAAGAGGTTACTTATTTAGACAAATACTCTTTGTTTCACCCAATTTTTATTTACTTGCACACACATTACCTGTGTTCCTACTGCACCATAAACTTCCTCTAAGAGGTTCCTCTCAGATTGTATGATAATTAGATTCACTTGCTTCTCTTCCACAGATATGAAGAATCTAGAGTCACTCCTCAATGTGGTCTCAGTACAAAGCACAATAAACATAGACATTCTCAATAAATAGTATTGAATAAGTAAGCAACTGAAAGGTAGCAACATTGTCTTCAGTTCAGTTCATTTCAGTTCAGTCGCTCAGACTCTTTGCGACCCCATGAATCACAGCACACCAGGTTTCCCTGTTTATCACCAACTCCCAGAGTTTACCCAAACTCAAGTCCATCAAGTCGGTGATGCCATCCAGCTATCTCATCCTCTGTCGATCCTTCTCCTCCTGCTCCCAATCCCTTCCAACATCAGAGTCTTTTCCAGTGAGTCAACTCTTTGCATGAGGTGGACAAAGTATTGGAGTTTCAGCTTCAGCATCAGTCCTTCCAATGAACACCCAGGACTGATCTCCTTTAAGATGGACTGGTTGAATGTCCTTGCAGTCCAATGGACTCTCAAGGGTCTTCTCCAACACCACAATTCAAAGGCATCAATTCTTTGGACCTCAGCTTTCTATATAGTCCAAACTCACATCCATGCATGACCATAGGAAAAACCATAGCCTTGACTAGATGGACCTTTGCTGGCAAAGTAATGTCTCTGCTTTTTAATATGCTATCTAGGTTGGTCATAACCTTCCTTCCAAGGAGTAACCGTCTTTTAATTTCATGGCTGCAATCACCATCTGCAGTGATTTTGGAGCCCCCCAAAATAAAGTCTGACACTGTTTCCCCATCTATTTCCCATGAAGTGATGGGACCAGATGCCATGATCTTCATTTTCTGAATGTTGAGCTTTAAGCCAACTTTTTCACTCTCCTCTTTCTCTTTCATCAAGAAGCTTTTGAGTTCCTCTTCACTTTTTGCCATAAGGGTGCTGTCATCTGCGTATCTGAGATTATTGATATTTCTCCCAGCAATCTTGATTCCAGCTTGTGCTTCTTCCAGCCCAGCACTTCTCATGATGTACTCTGCATATGAGTTAAAACAAGCAGGGTGACAATATACAGCCTTGATGTACTCCTTTTCCTATTTGGAACCAGTCTGTTGTTCCATGTCCAGTTCTAACTTTTGCTTTCTGACCTGCATATAGGTTTCTCAAGAGGCAGGTCAGGTGGTCTGGTAATCCCATCCTCTCAGAATTTTCCACAGTTTGTTGTAATCAACACAGTCAAAGGCTTTGGCATGGTCAATAAAGCAGAAAGAGATGTTTTTCTGGAACTCTCTTGCTTTTTTGATGATCCAGTGAATGTTGGCAATTTGATCTCTGGTTCCTTTACCTTTTCTAAAACCAACTTGATGAATGGAATTGTTTCCTAATTTCTTTTTCTACTTTCTCATTATTAGTGTATAGAAATGCAAGGGATTTCTCTGTGTTAATTTTATATCCTACAACTTTACTATATTCATTGATTAGCTTTAGTAATTTTCTGGTGGAGTCTTTAGGGTTTTCTACATAGAGGATCATGTCATCTGCAAACAGTGAGAGTTTTACTTCTTCTTTTCCAATCTGGATTCCTTTTATTTCTTTTTCTGCTCTGATTGCTGTGGCCAAAACTTCCAGAACTATGTTGAATAGTAGTGGTGAAAGTGGGCACCTTTGTTTTGTTCCTGACTTTAGGGGAAATGCTTTCAATTTTTCACCATTAAGGATAAGATTTGCTGTGGGTTTGTCATATATAGCTTTTGTTATGTTGAGATATGTTCATTCTATTCCTGCTTGACATACGGATGGCTAACAAACACATGAAAAGATGCTCAACATCACTCATTATCAGAGAAATGCAAATCAAGACCAAAATAAGGTACCATTTCATACCAGTCAGAATGGCTGCGATCCAAAAGTCAACAAGCAATAAATGCTGAAGAGGATGTGGAGAAAAGGGAACGCTCTTACACTGTTGGTGGGAATGCAAACTTGTACAGCCAGTATGGAGAACAGTGTGGATATTCCTTAAAAAACTGCAAATAAAACTGCCTTATGACCCTGCAATCCCACTGCTGGGCATATACACTGAGGAAACCAGAATTGAAAGAGACACATGTACCTCATGTGTTCATCACACATGTTCATCACAGCACTGTTTATAATAGCCAGGACATGGAAGCAACCTAGATGCCCATTAGCAGACGAATGGATAAGAAAGCTGTGGTATTCTTGTTCCTGACTTTAGGGGAAATGCTTTCAATTTTTCACCATTGAGGATAATATTTGCTGTGGGTTTGTCATATATACCTTTTATTATGTTGAGGTATGTTCTTTCTATTCCTGCTTTCTGGAGTTTTTATCATAAATGGATGTTGAATTATGTCAAAGGCCTTCTCTGCATCTATTGAGATAATCATATGGCTTTTAATTTTTCAGTTTGTTAATGTGGTGAATTACATTGATTGATTTGTGGATATTGAAGAATCCTTGCATTCCTGGGATAAAGCCCACTTGGTCATGGTGTATGATCTTTTTAATGTGTTGTTGGATTCTGATTGCTAGAATTTTGTTAAGGATTTTTGCATCTATGTTCATCAGTGATATTGGCCTGTAGTTTTCTTTTTTTGTGGCATCTTTGTCAGGTTTTGGTATTAGGGTGATGGTGGCCTCATAGAATGAGTTTGCAAGTTTACCTTCCTCTGCAATTCTCTGGAAGAGTATGAGTAGGATAGGTGTTAGTTCTTCTCGAAATTTTTGGTAGAATTCAGCTGTGAAGTCGTCTGGACCTGGGCTTTTGTTGCTGGAAGATTTTTGATTATAGTTTCAATTTCTGTGCTTGTGATGGGTCTGTTAAGATTTTCTATTTCTTCCTGGTTAAGTTTTGGAAAGTTGTACTTTTCTAAGAATTTGTCCATTTCTTCCACATTGTCCATTTTATTGGCATATAATTGCTGATAGTAGTCTCTTATGATCCTTTGTATTTCTGTGTTGTCTGTTGTGATCTCTCCCTTTTCATTTCTAATTTTATTGATTTGATTTTTCTCCCTTTGTTTCTTGATGAGTCTGGCTAATGGTTTGTCAATTTTATTTATCCTTTCAAAGAACCAGCTTTTGGCTTTGTTGATTTTTGCTATGGTCTCTTTTGTTTCTTTTGCATTTATTTCTGCCCTAATTTTTATGATTTCTTTCCTTCTACTAGCTCTGGGGTTCTCCATTTCTTCCTTTTCTAGTTGCTTTAGGTGTAGAGTTAGTTATTTATTTGACTTTTTTCTTGTTTCTTGAGGTATGCCTGTATTGCTATGAACTTTCCTCTTAGCACTGCTTTTATAGTGTCCCACAGGTTTTGGGTTGTTGTGTTTTCATTTTCATTCGTTCATCTGCATATTTTAATTTCTTTTTTGATTTCTTCTGTGATTTGTTGGTTATTCAGAAGCGTGTTGTTCAGCCTCCATATGTTCGAATTTTTAATAGTTTTTCTCCTATAATGAGATCTAATCTTAATGCATTATGGTCAGAAAAAATGCTTGGAATGATTTAGATTTTTTTGAATTTATCAAGATTAGCTTTATGGCCCAGAATGTGATCTATCTTGGAGAAGGTTCCGTGAGCACTTGAGAAAAAGGTGAAATTCATTGTTTTGGGGTGAAATGTTCTATAGATATCAATTAGGTCTAACTGGTCTATTGTATCATTTAAAGTTTGTGTTTCTTTGTTAATTTTCTGTTTAGTTGATCTGTCCATAGGTGTGAGTGGGGTATTAAAGTCTCCCACTATTATTGTGTTATTGTTAATTTCCCCTTTCATAGTTGTTAGTATTTGTCTTACATATTGCGGTGCTCCTATGTTGGGTGCATATATATTTATAATTGTTATATCTTCTTCTTGGATTGATCCTTTAATCATTATGTAGTGGCCTTCTTTGTCTCTTTTCACAGCCTTTGTTTTAAAGTCTATTTTATCGGATATGAGTATTGCTACTCCTGCTTTCTTTTGGTCTCTATTTGCGTGGAATATCTTTT
The DNA here is from genome assembly GCA_006408695.1 of Aepyceros melampus. NCBI lineage: Eukaryota > Metazoa > Chordata > Mammalia > Artiodactyla > Bovidae > Aepyceros > Aepyceros melampus. The sequence goes on from SJXQ01000390.1 coordinate 334,666, forward strand.
TCCAGCCCTTCACTGTCAAGTCTGTATGTGTCCCTTGTTTTGAGGTAGGTCTCTTGTAGGCAGCATATATAGGGGTCTTGTTTTTGTATTCATTCAGCCAGTCTTTGTCTTTTGGTTGGGGCATTCAACTCATTTACATTTAAGGTAATTATTGATAAGTATGATCCCAGTGCCATTTACTTTATTGTTTTGGGCTTGGGTTTATACACCCTTTCTGTGTTTCCTCTATAGAGAATATCCTTTAGCATTTATGGAGACCTGGTTTGGTGGTGTTGAATTCTCTCAGCTTTTGCTTGTCTGTAAAGCTTTTTATTTCCCTTTCATATTTGAATGAGATCCTTGCTGGGTACAGTAATCTGGGCTGTAGGTTATTTTCTTTCATCACTCTAAGTATGTCTTGCCATTCCCTCCTGGCCTGAAGAGTTTCTATTGAAAGATCTGCAGTTATTCTTATGGGATTCCCCTTGTGTGTTATTTGTTGTTTGAATGAGATCCTTGCTGGGTACAGTAATCTGGGCTGTAGGTTATTTTCTTTCATCACTCTACTAAGTATGTCTTTCCATTCCCTCCTGGCCTGAAGAGTTTCTATTGAAAGATCTGCAGTTATCCTTTTGGGAATCCCCTTGTGTGTTATTTGTTTTTCCCTTGTTGCTTTTAATATTTGTTCTTTGTGTTTGATCTTTGTTAATTTGATTAATTTGTGTCTTGGGGTGTTTTGTCTTGGGTTTATCCTGTTGGGACTCTGGGTTTCTTAGACTTGGGTGGTTATTTCCTTCCCTATTTTAGGGAAGTTTTCAACTATTATCTCTTCAAATATTTCTCATGGTCTTTCTTTTTGTCTTCTTCTCTGGGACTCCTATAATTCGAACGTTGGAGCATTTCATATTGTCCTGGAGGTCTCTGAGATTGTCCTTATTTCTTTTAATTCATTTTTCTTTTTTCCTCTCTGATTCATTTATTTCTACCATTCTATCTTCTATTTCACTAATCCTATCTTCTGCCTCTGATATTCTACTATTTGTAGCCTCCAGAGTGTTTCTGATCTCATTTATTGCATTATTCATTATAGATTGACTTTTATTTCTTCTAGGTCCTTGTTAAACCTTTCTTGCATCTTCTCATTCCTTGTCTCCAGGCTATTTATCTGTGATTACATTTTGATTTCAAGATTTCAGATCAGTTTCACTACCATTATTCGGAATTCTTTCTCAGGTAGATTCCCTATCTCTTCCTCTTTGGTTTGGTTTGGTGGGCATTTCTCCTGTTCCTTTACCTGCTGGGCATTCCTCTGTCTTCATCTTGGTTATATTGCTGCATTTGGGGTGGCCTTTCTGTATTCTGGGAATTTGTGGAGTTCTCTTTATTATGGAGTTTCCTCACTGTGGGTGGGGTTGTATCAGTGGCTTGTCAAGGTTTCTTGGTTTGGGAAGCTTGTGTCAGAGTTCTGATGGGTGGAACTGGATTTCTTCTCTCTGGAGTGCAATGAAGTGTCCAGTAATGAGTTATGAGATGTCAATGGTTTTGGAGTAACTTTGAGCTGCCTGTATGTTGAAGCTCAGGGGTGTGTCCTGTGTTGCTGGAGAATTTGCCTGGTATATCTTGCTCTGGAACTTGTTGGCCCTTGGGTGGTGCTTGGTTTCAGTGTAGGTATGGAGGCATTTGATGAGCTCCTATCGATTAATGTTCCCTGGAGTCAGGAGTTCTCTGATGGTCTCCAGATTTGGACTTAAGCCTCCTGCTTCTGGTTTGCAATTTACAGTACCCTCAAGACTTTTCCATCTATACAGCACCAATGATAAAACATCTAGGTTAGAGATGAAAAGTTTCTCCACGTTGACAGACACCCAGAGAGGTTCACTAAGTTACATGGAGAAGAGTATAGGGAGGGGGTAGTTAGAGTTGACTGGAATGAGATGAGGTGGGATCAAAAGAGGAGAGAGCCAGCTAGCCAGTAATCACTTCCTTATGTGCACTCCACAGTCTGGACCGCTCAGAGATGTTCACAGAGTTATACAGGGAAGAGGAGAGGGAGGAAGTAGACAGAGGTGGCCAGGAGGATAAAAGAGAACAATGAAAAGGAGAGAGAGAGATCCAGCCAGTAACCAGTTCCCTAAGTGTTCTCCATCGTCTGGAACACACAGAGATTCACAGAGTTGGGTAGAGAAGAGATGGGGGAGGGGGGAGACGGAAACAACCTGGTGAAGAAAAAGTAGAGTCCAAAGGAGGAGAGAGTGGTCAAGCCAGTAATCTCGCTGTCAGGTAAAATTGGGTACTGAAGATTGGGTTTTTAAATGTACAAAATTGACAACAAATACCGAAAAGCAAAGATTAAAAATCTAGAGTAGAGGTTGGGTTTTCAGAAATACAATATTAAAGAAAAGAAGAAGAAGAAAAAAAAAACAAAGTCACAAGAATTATTAAAAAGCAACAACAACCACAAAAATATATATATACGGCATTTGCTTTAAAAAAAATAGGGTCTTTTTTTGAAAAATAATAGTAGAATATAAAAATAAAAATTAAAGGAGAAATAGAGGACTTGAAAATTTTAAAAAGTTAAATAAAAAAAAAGAAAAAGCAAAAAAGCAAAACAATCAAACAGCAACATCAACAGGAAAAAGAGAGAGAGAGAATGATCGTAAAAATAGTAAAGATATATCTGGGGCTTTCTCTGGTGTTTTGGGCAGTGTGGGGTCACTTCCAAGGCGGTTCCCTCTGTTTAGCTTCTTCTGTTTGCTGGTCTCTTCAGTGTCTGATTTCCACCCTGACACAAGGAGGGCGGTGGTGGACTTTTTTTTTTTTTTTTTTTAGGCTCACTTGTTCAGTCACGCTGTGGGGAGGGAGGGATGCTGCAAACAAATAACACTGGCATGTACTCGCAGTGTCTCTGCCATGCATGCTCACGGTACACACCGCTCAGGCTCTATGTTGCTCCACTAGGAACCGTCTGAGGCCGGCCCTAGGCTGCATGCACCTCCTCAGTCTAAGCCGCTCAGGCTCAGCTCTCAGGTAGCCCTCAGAGGTGCAGATTCGGTTGGGCCTTCATTTTGTGCCCTTCCCATGTCCCAGTAGTTCAGGTGTTTGGCGAGCATGGTCGCTGCGACTTATTGCCTTTCCCTTCCCTGCTGCTCAGTTTTCTGGGTGTACTGTTGGTGCCCCTTCTGAGGCGGATGGTGACTATCCAGAACCCCAAGAAGTCTTAGCAAAGAAGCCTGCTTGCAGTTTGGTAGGAAATGTCTCTCCAGGGCTGTGATTGCCCTCTTCCAGCCCTACGGCTCTGGCTGCCTGTCGCTGGAGGGGGATGGTCTGCAACTGGCTATTTATGTTCTGGCCTTTGTTCTGTGCGCGGTCCTGGCGGTGTCTTAGGTTAGAGCTTTTCACATGGTAGCTACCCCACTGTCTGGTATGCTAGCCCAAGTTAGTTAGCTCTGGTTACACTCGTGGCATTCTGGCCAGATTCTTAAAAAACACTGCAGCCTGCGCCTCCTTGCCCAGCCCCCACTTGCTAGTGGTGGATGCAGGCATCTGTGCTGCTTCTCTGCTGGGGGAGTTACCATTGGGCTCGTAATCTGTTGGTTTTAATTATTTATTTATTTTTCTTCCCTGTTATTTGCCCTCTGTGCTTCCAAGGCTCGCCACAGACTCAGCAGCGAGAGTGTTTCCTGGTGTTTGGAAACTTTCTTTTTAAGACTCCCTTCCTGGGACAGGACTCCCTTCCCAGGATGGAGCTCCCTCCCTACCTCCTTTGTCTCTTTTTTTGTCTTTTATATTTTTTCCTACCTGTTTTTGAAGACAATGATCTGCTCTTCTGGGTGCCTGATGTCCTCTGGCAGCATTCAGAAGTTGTTTTGTGGAATTTACTCAGCGTTGAAATGTTCTTTTGATGAATTTGTGAGGGAGAAAGTGGTATCCTCATCCTATTCCTCTGCCATCTTAGGACTGCCTCCTCACTTTCACTTTCAATATAATATCATTAAGATGTAATAATGATTTGGATATGAAGGTTATGGAGAAAGAAAAACAGAGGTTTCTGACTTGTAAAGCTTTTGGAAGACACTGAGACAAGAAATAATGAAGTAAAAACCCACTGAGAGTGGGTGAATATGACAAGTACTATTTGGGATATGTTCATTTTGAAATACCTAGAAAGTATAGTGATGTAAATGTTATTGGTCGAATATATGAATCAAGGCTCAGAAATTAAGGTTAAAATATATAAGCTTGAGTTGTCAGTGGAGAGGTGACTATGGGTATGACTATCCTATATACATGTCTGCTCAGTCACTTCAGACATGTCTGACTCTTTGTGATCCCATGGACTGTAGCCTGCCAGGCTCCAATTGTCCATGGGATTCTCCAGGCAAAAATATTGGAGTGGGTTACCACACCCTTCTCCAGGGGAGCTCCCTGACCTGGGGATTGAACTCACAACTCTTGCATAGCAGGCAGGTTGTTTACCCTCTGAACCAATGGGAGACCATGGCTTCCAGTCCTAGGAAGCCCATGGTTATCCTAAGAAAAGGAAAGCATGGAGTGACAGGTGAAGATGGAGGACAGAACTTGAGGAAACTATATTGTTTCAAGTTCAGAAAGTAAGAAAAGAAGGATGAAATTGTAAAAGAAACAAAGCAAGGAGGTCAGTAGATGTCAGAATATATGAAGTAAGTCAGATTAAACTCAGAAAATGTACGATCTTTGATGATTGCTGGTTGCTGCTGTTGCTGCTGCTACTAAGTCACTTCAGTCATGTCTGACTCTGTGCGACCCCATAGATGGCAGCAATATTGTTCAAATCAGGTAGAATTTGAGGAGGATTAAGAAGGTCTTCCCTGGTGGCTCAGATTATAAAGAATCTGCCTGCAAGCCAGGAGACATGGGTTCAATCCCCGGGTCTGGAAGATCCCCTAGGGAAGGGAATGGCTACCCACTCCTGTACTCTTGCCCAAAGAATTCCATGGACAGAGGAGCCTGATGGGCTACAGTCCTTGGGATCACAGAGAGTTGGACATGACAGCAAGTAAAATTTTACTTTCACTTTGGGGTTTCGCAGGTGGCACTAGTGGTAAAGAACGCTCCTGTCAATGCAAGAGACATAAGAGATGCAGGTTCAATCCCTGGGTTGGAAAGATCTCCTGGAGGAGGGCATGGCAACCCACTCCAGTATTCTTGCCTGCAGAATCCCATGGACAGAGGCACCTGGAGGGCTACAGTCCATGGGGTCACAAAGAGTCGGGCATGACTGAAGCGACTTAGCACACATGCTGGGAGAAGATGGAAAATATATCCTTAGTTGGAAAGGAAGTGCCGATTCTCTTCTATTTTACTATGAGGCATTTAGAGAAGAGGCTTTTCATGACTCAAAGTGGTTGTCCTGTGTTTTATTACGCCCAGAAGAATGCTGCAGCTAGACAGGGGAATGTCTGTGCTGCATCCCGAGGTTAGTTTGAACGTTTTAAGTAGCACTGCCCTGACTCTTTATTGTTTTCCAAGTACTCCAATAGATTCCTGCTTAAGAAAAACAAAAGAAAACAGAACCTTATTTGGCTATAACTCTTTTTTTTTTTTTTTTTTTGAGAGTCCCAAGTATTCTTTGGACTTTATAAAAAAGATAAATACATAAAAACTTGTATATAGAAATATGCTTATAAATATATGTAGCTCTGCAAAGAACTTAAAATATACCAGAATATAACTAATATTAAACATATTAATCAGCTTTCTCATTAAACTCTGTTATACAGTCATCCCCATCACTATCATCATCATCATAGCTTACAAGTCTTGAGTATTTACTCTATTCTCATTTCCCAGGGGACCTCCCAGGTTGTTCAGTGGATAAAGAATCTGCCTGCCAATGTGGGATATGCAGGAGACATGGGTTTGCTCTCTGGGTTGGGAAGATAGCAACCCAATTCAGTATTATTGCCTGGGAAATCCTGTGGCCAGAGGAGCCTGGCAGGCTACAGTCTACGTGGTTGCAGAGTCAGACAAGAGAGCATACACACACACATTTTTCAGGTACTACTGTAAGTTATTTATAAAACATTTGATTCACTCATCAAATGCCTTTTAGGTAGTGTAAACCTTTTAATTTTTATTTTACAGATGATGAAATGAAGACTTAGTGATTTGAAGTAACTTGCTTGAGCTCCCAGAACTGGTTAACTGGTACAATAAGGATCAAAAACAACATGCCTGAGTTCTTAACCATTATACAATACTGTCTTTCCAAACATAAACAAAGAGTGTTTTACTTCGTATTATTACAATTTTGAAGAAAAGATAATCACATGAAGTAAGTGTACAGACATAGGGCACATCTCTAGGCTGCTGATATGCACCTCTTTTTCAGAGAACATAAACATTACAATATCCCAAAGACTGCAGGAATGAAATGTGGAAATAAAGCTCATGCGGATGTGACTAAAAACAGAGATGTGTTGTAGAGTATATGGTCTGGAACTAGAGTTCTCATTTTCCACCTGGAGAAAGGGAGAGCCAAGGGTCAGGATGACAGCCAAGTCAGAATCAGGCTCAGCAGAGTGAAACCCTTTACAGATCTGCGTGGACCACACGAAGAGAACTTGCATAAACTGGTTTCTCTCTCTTCCTTTTTAAGATAGCATTGCTCTTCATACCGTTGGAAAGTGATCATCTCCATCTCAAGTGTAATAAATAAGCCATAGCTAAATGGCACCTTTAGAGTAAGCAAGCCTGAATTTGTTTACATAGAGAAGTTCTACCTATTTAGAATCACATAAGCAGAAACTTTCCCCATCCTCACTGTGACCACCCAGGAAAAAAATCAGTTTTGAGATCTTGAGAAGGGTTTTCTTAAATTTTGCTATTTATTGCAGATAACATCTTTGAATTTTTTTAATTACTACAAATCATATCTCATTTCCCGCATTACATATCATTACAGCAAATCATATTTTGACCTAAACAATCAATAACTAATGTTTTATGTGCTGTGCTGTGCTAAGTCACTTACATTGTGTACAACACTTTGCAACCCTGCGAATGTAGCCCACAAGGCTCCTCTGTCTATGGAACTCTCCAGGCAAGAATCCTGGAGGAGGTTGCCAGGCCCTCCTCCAGGGTATCTTCCCAAAGCAGGGATCGAACCCACCTCTCTTGTCTTCTGCATTGGCAGGCGGATTTTTTACCACTCGCACCAAGTTGCAAATATAAAAACAGAAGCTGATTTAATTATTCATAATAGAGGGTATTTACAGTTTCAATTCGAGAAGATAATGTTATGTGACTTCCAGAGCCAGAGTTACTCTGTGGACTCTGGAACCCAGCGAAATTGATCAAAAGATGCTGGAGTCACTGAGCTAGATAGCAAAATACTGCACATGAGAAATAGAACGGAAAGGAGTATCCTGATTTTTTCCTTTGTTCACCTTCAAATACCTGCAGGTGCCTTCTCTTGGCCACTCACAGTGAGAAGCTTGCTGTCATGGGAGCCAGGGAATTGCAGCTTGGAGGGGTCAGCTTTCCTGTGATACAGAAGAAAGCCAGAGAAGGAAGCAACTGAGGGCAAACAGATAAGGATAAGCCAAGTTATGGGAGCAGGCACTATATTCAGCCAACCATATTGTTTCATGTCGTGATGAAAGTGAAAATGAAGTAGTTCAGTTGTGTCTGACTCTTTGTGACCCTATGGACTGTAGCCCTGTAGGCCGTCAGGCTCTCCATTCATGGGATTTTCCAGGCAAGAATACTGGAGTGCATTGCCATTTTCTTCTCCAGGGGAGATTTCCAAACCAGGGATCAAACTCAGGTCTGCCACATTGCAGGCTGACTCCCCTCTGAGCCACAAGGGAATCTCCTCCATGTCATGATATATGTGATCAAAAATTAAGTCAGAGAATTCAGAAGTATTGAGTTGGCCAAAAAGTTCCTTTGGTTTATCTGTAATGTATGGAGAAACTGAATAAACTTCTTGGCAAAATCCTATACGTGCTTGAGAAGATTAAAAAAAAAAAAAGCCAGATCAGTAGTTCATCCAAAAGTTCTGAGTAACTTTAGTGATTCTAAGATTAGGACTTGGGAATACAACAAATAAGTAAGGATAAATAGTAAATAGCAAATAATAAAGAAGAAACTAGACAGAGAATTTTTCTATTTTGGAGGTAGTAAAGCCTTCATGGGGTGTTTATTTTGATACACTCTTATTTAAATCATACATTACCCTGGAGGTGATTTCAGACTCAATATTCAATTTATTGATCATTAGGTGCAGGCTCAAAGATGCACTGTGTCTAAATTGTGTCTGCAGCTTGCATTTACAAAGGCAGTGAGTAGGAGAGGAAGAAAGAGCACTGACTACTGACAGCGTGGTCCTGCTGTGTCTTCTCTGTGTTATTCAGAAGATAAAGCTAACAGCACTGCATTTCTCTTATTCTACACTTTCCTGCACAACTGTATGACTTCTCTTTTTGGTCTGTCTTCAATGTTTATTATAATGATTCTAGCCCTAGAATTATTTTTTGATACTCAGTGCATATTTTTTATGACTAAATCATTTTGCTAAAATAGAACATTTGTGCTATATAATTTTTTACTTATCAATAAATTTTCAGTGCAGGAGATCCAGGTTCAATTCCTGGGTCGGGTAGATCCTCCGGAGAAGGAAATGGCAACCCACTCCAGTATTCCCACCTGGAGAATCCCATGGACAGGGAAACATGGCAGGCTACAGTCCACCAGGATGCAAGAGTTAGACATGACTTAGTGACTAAACCACCACCACCATATTTTGGATATACTGCCATGACACTTTTAAACAGATAAAGATACAGACATGTATATGGATAACTATACAGAAGTGCATATGTGTAAATATATACCATAACCATTTTTAATGACTGCATAGTTTTCCATTGTATAGTTGTGCTGTCATTTCATGAAATCACTGTTAACTTTTGGTTGTAATTTTTTGAAATTTCTGTAACAATGTAATAAGTATCTCTAATCTTGTATGTTTCCTCACTTAAATTATTACTAAGAATAAATTCCCAGAGCTGTAACTGCTAAGTCAAAGGGGTTTTATTAGTCAGTTTAGTCTATATATATTTTTCTATAGTAACAAACAACCCAAAAGATGTCAGCAGCTTATAACAGTTTTATCTCTTTTTCTCACAGACAGCTGCTGCTGCTGCTGCCAAGTCGCCTCAGTCGTGTCTGACTCTGTGCAACCCCATAGATGGCAGCCCAGCAGGCTCCTCTGTCCCTGGGATTCTCCAGGCAAGAATACTGGAGTGGGTTGCCATTTCCTTCTCCAATGCATGCATGCATGCTAAGTAGCTTCATTTGTGTCCGACTCTGTGCACCCCCATGGACAGCAGCCAACCAGGCTACTCTGTCCACAGGATTCTCTAGACAAGAATACTGTAGTGGATTACCATTTCCTTCTCCCTCTCACAGACAGAGGAGAGCCTATATCTGGGACTTCTGGGGGAAAAGAGATCAGTAACTACAATTTGATTTGGAAAACTTCTGTTCAGAAATTTCCCATATTAATATTACTCACAATTCACTATCCAGAGCCTGTGCCAGCATGAATTCAAAAGGACATAAAAGCAAAATCCCCCTCCAGAGAAGAGCTCTACAGTAAAATTCTTTTAGGGTAGAGAAGCAAGTATTTTGAACAATAATATATCAGAGTTGTCCATAACAATATCCACTGCTATGATAGCTACTATTATTGTAAAAAAGGGCATGAGTAAATGTTGCCTAGACTGAAAACAATGTTTCTGAAAGAGAAAGAATATAAAATGTTCCAATCAATTCCTAGCAGGTAATTTAAAGCCATATTATGAAGAAGTAATTTAAAGCCATAATATGAAGAAGAAGATTTTGTAGCTACAAATAACACAGGATAATCATGTCCATTTCCATTTGGAAAAACAAATGCTCACCAAAATGTGACCACCACATATTTTCAACCCCCACTATTGGATGACCACAAGCCATAGTCATTGGTTTCTTGTCCAGATTTGTTCAGAAGAGCTTTGATTGTGTGCAGTGAAACTGAACCATAAATGAGAGGCTTTGTAGCAAATAAACCAAACAACCCACTGATATGCTTGGATTTATAGCTTCAAGTCAGGCTTTCCAGGTGGCTCAGGGGTAAAGAGTCTGCCTGCAACATGGGAGACACAAGTTTGATCCCAGGTTCAAGAAGATCACCTAGAAAAGGAAATGGCAATCCACTCCATCATTCTTGCCTGGGAAGTTTCATGGACAGAGAAGACTGGCAGGCTACAGTCCATGGGGTCACAAGAATCAGACACAACTTAGCAACTATACAACAGCATAACTTCAAGTCATGTTTTTTTCTCTTGAAATGATATGGAGATAATATCAGAGTAAACTAGGTAAGGAAAATAACTGACAGTTGATAGCCACACCTAAATAAAAGTAGAAACATCTGACCAGTAGAAGATAGTTAAATCTCTTAAGGTTTAGAGCTAACCACTCTGGGGAAAGAAATTTTCCTATTTACATTTCAAAAGCAAACAGAGATGCACAGAGAAAGCAAGAGTGAAAATAGAGATGTGGGGGGTTTAGACATATGTTAACAACTTGGTTGTTAATTCATTATTGCCTCACTTGTAGTTGACAATAGGAGGAAGCCTAAGTTCTGTTCAACAGGAGACTACATACTTTCACATTAAAATAACCACAAGGACGGTTCTCTTCGAGTCTGTGAAACTTTATGCTTATCCAAGAACAGGTATGTGGATGACAGACTAGGGACATCCTTTTGATTGATTGGTTGCGTTTTGCTTCTAAAGCGTATCTGAATCTTATACTCTGAGGACAGATTAACACACAGCTCCCAAATCATTCTCTAGGCAGCCACTTCCAAGCATACTGCTTCCTACATATCAGAGGTTACAGAAACATAATTTTTCAATCCGTATCCCCTATGGGTTCCAACTACAAAAGGACACACCCAAGGATCTAAGTGAAGATTGTCTAAGTATCAGTGGTCTAAAGCTGTGGCAGGGAACATACTTTCTTACAATGCTAATGTGGAAAATAGAGTAGGAGTTCTATTTTCTACCCCAAATACAACTAACACCCCAGCTGCTGTCAAAGAAGCCTGAGTTCTGTACAGAAGGATTTAGATTGGGAAGATATCTAAATATGCCAGTGTGGTTTCTGTTTGATGATTGGAAATAGAAAAAAAGAGCAGGTGCTGTTCAAGAACAAGCTGGTGTGTGTGTGTGTGTGTGTGTGTGTGTGTGTGACAAAGAGAGAAAGAGAGTGGGGGGGTGCCGGGGGCCAGCGTGAGGAACTCCGCCCGTGGCAAAGGTCATGAGGAAGGAGGCTTGGCATACGCAAAGGCGTGATCAAGCCTCAGGAAACCCCCTGTTCCCGAGCATCTACCCCCAAAACCAGAGTCTTTTTTTATGCTCTCACCTACACCTCTGACTTTACGGGGGGGCTCTCCCCCATAACCATTTCTCTCGGAGAAGGAGTTAACTTGTAGCTCCAGTTGATAAAATTCCTGGGCGTAACAAGAGTGTTTCAGCTTACAGACTCCTCTGAAGGTTATCTAGCCTGCCTGTATAGGTTCGTCCGGCCAAATGTGATTATTTACAGCCTCCCAACAGCGAGAGGCACGAGATGTTTTAGACTTACTAAAGGCAGATTCTTTGGGGAAGTTAGAATTTATTAGTATAGTGGATTGATTAGGAATTGTATTGGTGAAGGCTTTTTCATTTGTTGTGCCAATAATTGCTTCTAATTCCCTGCCCTTATAATGAAATAACTAGCATATAAGAGAAATAGGTATTAACCTTTAAGATTAATCATGTTAACCTTGGGTTAAATAAATTCCTTTCTTGATTGTAACTCATTACACCCTTACCCTATAGGAATGTGACTTTATCTGGAGGGTGGTGCCTAGTTTAAGAAAAAACACCCTTGGAAAAAAGAGTTTTTTGGTTATCAGAAAGAGAGGGTCATAAAGTGTCAGAGGCCTCATGGCCAGAAGATGATGTAAAACCCCTAAGACCTTTTTTTATGTAAAGCACCTGATTTTGATAAAGGTCAGGACTGCTGACCCCCACGTGACTCTGTATTCATCCCTATGTGTAAAAAAGGTATATAAGCAAACCTGAAAATAAAGAAAATGGGATCAGTTTCTGGAAAGGCTGATTTCCCCCCGTGTCGTTCTTTCTTTCTCCTTCTGGCTGAATCTCCATCTGGGGAGTGGGTCCTCACCAAGCCTACTAATTATGCCTGGGCGTCTAAGATCGGACCGGGGAGGCCTCAGTGCCTCCTCTCCTTCGGGAGAACGGAAAGACGCCTGTGGCCTACTTGGGATCAGTTTCTGGAAAGGCTGATTTCCCCCCGTGTCGTTCTTTCTTTCTCCTTCTGGCTGAATCTCCATCTGGGGAGTGGGTCCTCACCAAGCCTACTAATTATGCCTGGGCGTCTAAGATCGGACCGGGGAGGCCTCAGTGCCTCCTCTCCTTCGGGAGAACGGAAAAACGCCTGTAGCCTACATAGGTGGTGATTGGTATTCCACATAAATCAAGTTATTCAGCCTTCTTTTCTCCATCTAAAATTTCCTACTATACTATTATTTCCTAATCTAATCTTATATTTCTAAAAGTGTTTTTCTCGCCGACTCCATCTCCACCTTCGAATCACCCTGGATCCACCGGGGCTGGACCCCGGCAGGGGGGGAGAGAGGGGTGAGGAGTGAGAGAAAGAGAAGATAGAAAGGAAACTGCTGATAATAAGAAAGGGAGGAAAAGTTTTCCATTTCTGATTGAGTGATGAGGGTGAAGACAAAGTTTAGAAGGTTACCCAGTATGGTTCTTCACAAGATTAGAGAGAGTTTCCTTGTGGACATAGGGGAACAATATTTTCCAAGGCAAAAGTTTCAATATCCAGAACCACTTTATTCTTAAAAGAGGGAAGATGTTGTTCTAGAAAAATATTCAGTGAGAACTTAGGAGTATCACTTGTGGAAGAGTTACTTATATCACAGTAATATGTATTAATGGTACCAGATCACACTTTCATTTCTGTATCTAGAGCCAAAGACAGCTGTTTTCACAAATGTAGGAAATTAGAATTCCAGCCAGCCCTCCCTTCCAGACCACATTAAGCAGGGTGTTGAAAGCTCTTTGAGAGAAGCAGAGACTGGAAAATCTAAAAATATAATTTGAAGAAGGGAGTACTAACTGAGTTATTTACTTCTTCCAATCATGAGTAAAGTTTGTGAGGTAAAAGCAACACCCTGTATTCCTTGATGATTAACCACAGTGCACACATGTTAGTTCTTTGACATTTTTATTAAGATCCACAAACTATTGTTACCCTGAACATAACAACATTGGACAGAAACAGCTGAGAAAACAAAATCACCATCATAGCCCCATCCAAATGGATGCTTCCAATGTGCACTAGAGGCTGGAATGTGTTAGGCATGGTGGATTACCACTGAACGTGTCCTTCCTAAATGCATCCTTGGACCAGTCTTGAGCAAAACCATAGTGACAGTTAAAAGTTGCTGGCTTCCTGATGGCTCAGTGGTAAAGAATTCACCCAAAATGCAGTAGATGCAGGAGACACGAGTTTGAGCCTTGGTTCAGGAAGATACCTTGGAGGAGGAAATGGCAACCCACTCCACTATTCTTGCCTGGAAAGTTCCATGGACAGACTAGTCTGGTGGGCTACAGTCCAAAGTGCTGCAAAGGGTCCAACATGACTGAACACCCAACAACACCATTGAGCCTTTTTTCCTTTGGTTACTTACAATCTACTCTTAGTGGCATTATTGGTCCATTTGGAGTTATACTGGGAAATTTCTTTGTAGCAAATCCACCACCTTTTATTTCATCATCTGATACTTGCTAAAACTATTAAACAATCAGTGCAATTTGACACGAATTTATTGAATGTTACTAAATACCTGTGATGGCATGGGAGCATGGTGGCTGCAACGGCGCAGGAGCACTGCTGAGAGGAGCTACCTCACATCCAGGGTCAGGGGAGGTGGCTGAGAGGAGCTACCCCACGTCCAAGATGAGAAGCAGTGGCTGCGCTTTGCTGGAATGGCTGTGAAGAGATATCCCATGTCCAAGACAAGAAAAACCCAAGTAAGATGGTAGGTGCTGAGAGAGGGCATCAGAGGGCAGACAGACTGAAACCACAGTCACAGACAACAGGCCAATCTGATCACACAGACCACAGCCTTGTCTAACTCAATGAAACTAAGCCATGCCCTGTGGGGCCACCCAAGACAGGCAAGTCATGGTGGGGAGGTCTGACAGAATGTGTTCCACTGGAGAAGGGAATGGCAAACCACTTCAGTATTCTTGCCTTGAGAACCCTCTGAACAGTATAAAAAGACAAAAAGATAGGACACTGAAAGAAGAACTCCTCAGGTCGATGGGTGCCCAGAATGTTACTGGAGATCAGTGGAGAAATAATTCCAGAAAGAATGAAGGGATGGAGCCAAAGCAAAAGCAACACCCAGTTGTGGATGGGACTGGTGATAGAAACAAGATTTGATGCTGTATAGAACAATATTGCATAGGAACCTGGAATGTTAGGTCCATGAATCAAGGCAAATTGGAAGTGGTCAAACAGGAGATGGCAAGAGTGAACATCCACATTCTAGGAATCAGCAAACTAAGATGGACTGGAATGGGTGAACTGAACTTGAATGACCATTATATCTACTACTGTGGGCAGGAATCCCTGAGAAGAAATGGAGTAACCATCATAGTCAATAAAAGACCCAAAATGAAGTACTTAGATCTGATCTCAAAAATGACAGAATGATCTCTGTTCATTTCCAAGGCAAATCATTCAATATCATGGTAATCCAAATCTATGCCCTGACAAATAACACTGAAGAGGCTGAAGTTGAACAGTTCTATGAAGACCTACAAGACCTTCTAGAACTAACACCCAAAAAGATGTCCTTTTCTTTATAGGGGACTGGAATGCAAAAGTAGGAAGTCAAGAAACACCTGGAGTAACAGGCAAATATGGCCTTGGAATACAAAGTGAAGCAGGGCAAAGGTTAATAGAGTTCTGCCAAGAGAATGCACTGATCATAGCCAATACCCTCTTCCAACAACACAAGAGAAGACTCTACACATGGACATCACCAGATGGTCAACACCAAAATCTGATTGATTATATTCTTTGCTGCCAAAGATGGAGAAGTTCTATACAGTCAGCAAAAACAAGACTGGGAGTTGACTGTGGTTCAGATCATGAACTCCTTATCACCAAATTCAGACTGAAATTGAAGAAATGGTAGAAACCAAACAGAAGCAGAAGATATTAAAAAGAGGTGGCAAAAATACACAGAAGAACTGTACAAAAAAGATATTCACAACCCAGATAGTCACGAAGGTGTGCACTCACACTCACCTAGAGCCGGACATCTTGGAATGTGAAGTCAGGTGGACCTTAGGAATCATCACTATGAACAAAGCTAGTGGAGGTGATGGAATTCCTGTTGAGTTACTTCAAATCCTAAAAGATGATGCTGTGAAAGTGCTGAACCCAATATGTCAGCACATTTGGAAAACACAGCAGTGAACACAGGACTGGAAAAGTCAGTTTTCATTCCAATCCCAAAGAAAGGCAATGCCAAAGAATGTTCAAACTACTGCACAATTGCACTCATTCCATGTGCTAGTAAAGTAATGCTCAAAATTCTCCAAGCCAGACTTCAGCAATACGTGAACCATGAACATTCAAATGTTCAAGCTAGTTTGGTAAAAGGCAGAGGAACCAGAGATCAATTGCCAACATCTGCTGGATCATTGAAAAAGCAAGAGAGTTCCAGAAAAACATCTATTTCTGCTTTATTGACTATGCGAAAGCCTTTGACTGTGTGGATCACAATAAACTGTGGAAAATTCTGAAAGAGATGGGAATACTAGACCACCTGACCTGCCTCTTGAGAAAACTGTATGCAGGTCAGGAAGCAACAGTTAGAACTGGACATGGAACAACAGACTGGTTCCAAATAGGAAAAGGAGTATGTCAAGGCTGTATATTGTCACCCTGTTTATTTAACTTATATGCAGAGGACATCATGAGAAACATTGGGCTGGAAGAAGCACAAGCTGGAATCAAGATCACTGGGAGAAATATCAATAACCCCAGATATGCAGATGACACCACCCTAATAGCAGAAAGTGAACAAGAACCAAAAAGGCTCTTGATGAAAGTGAGAGAGGAGAGTGAAAAAGTTGGCTTAAAGCTCAACATTGAGAAAACTAAGATCATGGCATCCGATCCCATCACTTCATGTCAAATAGATGGAAAAACAGTGGAAACAGTGTCTGACTTTATTTTTTCTGGGCTCCAAAATCACTGCAGATGTTGATTGCCAGTCATGAAATTAAAAGATGTTTACTCCTTAGAAGGAAAGTTAGGACCAACCTAGACAGCATATTAGAAAGCAGAGGCATCACTTTGTCAACAAAGATCTGTTTAGTCAAAGCTATGATTTTTCCAGTGATCATGTATGGATGTGATAGTTGGACTATAAAGAAAGCTGAGGGCTGAAGAATTGATGCTTTTGAACTGTGGTGATGGAAAAGACTCTTGAGAGTCCCTTGGACTGCAAGGAAATCCAACCAGTCAATCCTAATGGAGATCAGTCCTGGGTGTTCATTGGAAAGACTGATGTTGAAGCTGAAACTCCAATAGTTTGACCACCTGATGCAAACAGATGACTCATTTGAAAAGACCCTGATGCTGGAAAAGAGGGCACGAGGAGAAGGGGACGACAGAGGATGAGATGGTTGGATGGCATACTGACTCAATGGACATGGGTTTGGGTGTACTCCGGGAGTTGGTGATGGACAGGGAGGCCTGGTATGCTGTGGTTCATGAGGTCGCAAAGAGTCAGACCTGACTGTCAGTCTGAGTGTGTCTGTCAGTGTGACACACCTATTATGGTGTATCAAGCTTTTGGTAATTAGAAAGAGCTATAAAGAATATTCTTCCAGAAGAGACCGCTCATGATATCAGTTACTTAAAGAAAATCTGGCTTTCATTTAGGCAGATTGATCAACATTGTGAAAATGAGAATTGAAGAGACAGGTTCTCAGATGCCAAGTAATACCACCCTTATATGTTCTCACAAAAGCTGTAGAACGAGTTATTAATATATGGAAATCCATTTGTTATTACCAAATATATAGGAATTTTCCTATCATTGGTAAATCTGTTGGGTACTGTGTTGTTTAGTCACTAAGTCATATCTGGCTCTTTTACTTTATGAAAGAATAGTTTCTCACCATTGCCGATAATCACTTTTAATGTATAAGTTAAAGAGAGATTCAGAGCGGTGTTCCTAATAGGATGTCACTCCTCCAAACTCTTGTTTGTCTTAGGGCAAACCCATGTAATCCAAGTAGCAAGAGAACGTTCACATACCAAAACATCCAAAAGGCAAGCATCAGGAAAGACAAAGCCACATGGAAAAGTTTGAATATACCTAGAAGACAATAATTGAACACTACTTAGAAAAGGAGAATGCTCAGTTTTTTAAAATTCCATTATAGGATATTCTGTCAAATAATCAATGTAGTATATACAGTGTTTGATAATTGAGCTCTGGAATCAGACTGCCATAATTTAAATCTAACCTCCACCTCCTACTACATGTATATTCTTAAACCCGTATTTTCTTTAGGTTCACTTTTCTCTAAAATAAGAACCAATATCAAACCAAAAGAGTGGCAGTATAGGTTAAAATAGTGAATCCATAGCCTAGCTAAAGGAGCATAATAAAACTTAGACACTGAATGAAATGATGACATAAATATTTTCTGTCTAGATTACTGGTTGCTCAATGGAAGGAATCATACGTTACTTATTTTTGCATCCCAGGACCAAACATTAGTCTAAAGAGCACAACTAATGTTCCATGTTATTGTTGTTCACTCACTAAGTCCTGTCCGACTCTTTGTGACATCATGGACTACAGCATGCCAGTCTTCCCATCCTTCACTATCTCTCAGATAGTGCAAGTTTGCTCAAACTCACATCCATTGAGTCAGTGATGCTATCTAACCATCTCAACCTCTGCCACCCTTTCTTTGCCTCTTACCTTTTAATCTTTCCCAGCATCAGGGTCTTTTCAAATGAGTTGGCTCTTCACATCAGGTGGCCAGAGTACTGGAGCTCTAGCTTCAGCATCAGTCCTTCCAATGAATATTCAGGGTTGATTTCCTTTAAGATTGACTGGTTTGAGCTCCTTGCAGCCCAAGGGACTCTCAAGAGTCTCCTCCAGCACTACAATGCAAAAACATCAGCCCTTAGGCGCTCAGCCTTCTTTACGGTCCCACTCTCACATTCATACATGACTACTGGAAAAACCATAGTCTTGATTACATGGAACTTTGTCATCAAAGTTGTATCTCTGCTTTTTAATATGCTATCTAGGTTTGTCATAGCTTTCCTTTCAAGGAGCAAGCGTCTTTTAATTTCATGGCTGCAGTCACTGTCAGCAGTTATTTTGGAGCTCAAGAAAATAAAACCTGTCACTTTTTTGATGCTCTATACCTGTTTTGTAAGATGAATGGATGATGTATTAACACAATTATATGCAATATAAGTGACAAAATACTAAGAATTAAGTGAAAATATAAAGAAACTCAAAATTTTATTTCTTTCAATATTATTTAACATCCTAGATTCAATCCAAGCTTTTACCTTTTATGAAATATGGTTAATTTGACTTATACAGAAATTTTAAGAGAAATATAGTCATCCAAACTCTCTGGGTAGGACATCTGACCATAAAAGTGACTGCGGTAGGCTGAAAAAACACTGGCTTCTTAAAAATATATCATTTTCTGATCTCTGAAAGCTATGAATATTATGTGACAAAAAAATGAATGTTACCTTAAATGGTAAATAATGTGATTACATTGAAGTTCTTGAGATAAGAAACTTATTCTCAATTAAAGGTGGATCCTAAATGCCAGCACAATTATCCTTATAAGAGAGACACAGCGTGCTGTGTGCTTGCTCAGTTGCATCTGACTCTGTGACCCTCTGTAGCCCACCAGGCTTCTCTGTCCATAGGATTCTACAAGAAAAATACTGGAGTGAGTTGCCATGCCCTCCTCTAGGGGATTTTCCCAACCCAGGGATCAAACCCACATCGCCTGTATTGCAGGCAGGGTCTTCACCTACTGAGACACCTGGGAAGCCCAAAAAAGGTACAGAGTAGAGTTAAATACAAACACAGGAGAGGCAACAAGAGGATGAGGGACTGGAGTGATACAACCACAAAGCAAAAACCACAAAGCATCTCCGGGGAGCTAAAGGAAGCAGGACTGGGTTCTTTCCCAAGGACTCTGTAGAGAGTTTGGCCTGACAGCATCCCAATTTCAGAATTCTGGCTTTCAGAGCTGAGAAAACTGGTCTCTATTGTTTTAGGCCACAAAGATTGTGGTAATTTGTTATCCCAGCCCTGGCAAACCAACACACATTCAAAGTCCCTGGGCTCACGTTTGAAAGTACTTCCTCTATATCTGATACATGGATCAAAGGGATTTTCTAGGACTCAAGTGTTCCTAAAACACTGGCTAAAAGAAGAGAAGTTCTGGATATAGAGACTGTTTATAATTTATTCCCATCCTGTTCAACACTGGGGAAGATAGTATGAAGACTTGTCCATGGTGAACACACAGAGCTTGGGAATAATGGGAAGAAGAAAAACACAAATTTTTTAAGAATCTTAAAAATTCCCTTAGAACCCACCTGGGTAATTCAGGTTAAGTTTCCTACTTTAGAAGAATGGATAAAAAATCTGGAGCTGACTTTCTCAGGCACTCGTTCTTGCC
Organism: Aepyceros melampus; assembly: GCA_006408695.1. Lineage (NCBI taxonomy): Eukaryota > Metazoa > Chordata > Mammalia > Artiodactyla > Bovidae > Aepyceros > Aepyceros melampus. The sequence goes on from SJXQ01000390.1 coordinate 354,534, forward strand.
ACTTAACAAAATCACTGGTAAGATTTTCTAAGTTACACACTTAATGAATTAGACTCTCTGGAAAATGGGACCTAGACCTTTGTGTTTCCCAAGGTAGGATCTGGGTAAAAGAACAGAAACTATTCCTTTGATTGCAGAAAAAAATTATCTTTATATATCCTTAGTGATAGAAAGTCAACTTTAAAAGGGATTGCCCTAGAGAAATAGGATGGAAAAGAACAAACTGTATCCCTAACATTTCAATGACATGCCATCTACCTTTACTTGAAAACCAAGTACAAGCTCAGGTACAGAATATTCCATTAGTCAACTCAAATAAAGCTGTGTCTCATTAACTTCCCACTTTAGTCTTCCATTCGATAACTTTCTTTCTAACCAGACTATATGAGATGTAATGGTCAATAGAGAAAGAAAAACAGAAGGGCTCTTAACTTTTAACAAGAGCCTCTTAACTTTGACCAGACTGAATATAAACTTCACTTTCCTTTTATTCATGGTTACAAATGTAGCTTACTAAATTCTTTGGTTCATTTATCATGTTCTATTTCAAATCAACAGATACACCATTGAGGCATTTTTTCGGTTTTTCTTGGTATTAAACAAACTGACAAAATGTATCTTCTCTGTTCATCTCTAATGATGAATTGGACAATTTAACAAATACTAGCAGTAAGTGAACCATAACTTCCAGATGTTCAAGGCAGAGGAACCAGAGATCAAACTGCCAACATCTGCTGGATCATGGAAAAAAGCAAGAGTTCCAGAAAAACATCTATCTCTGCTTTATTGACTATGCCAAAGCCTTTGACTGTGTGGATCACAATAAACTGTGGAAAATTCTGAAAGAGATGGGAGTACCAGACCACCTGACTGGCCTCTTGAGAAACCTATATGAAGGTCAGGAAGCAACAGTTAGAACTGGACATGGAACAACAGACCGGTTCCAAATAGGAAAAAGAGTACATCAAGAGGGTATATTGTCACCCTGTTTATTTAACTTATATGCAGAAGACATCATGAGAAACACTAGATTGGAAGAAACCAAGCTGGAATCAAGATTGCCAGGAGAAATATCAATAACCCCAGATATGCAGATGACACCACCTTTATGTCAGAAAGTGAAGAGGAACTGAAGAGCTTCTTTATGAAAGTGAAAGTGGAGAGTGAAAAAGTTGGCTCAACATTCAGAAAACAAAGATCATGGCATCCAGTCCCATCACTTCATGGGAAATAGTTGGGGAAACAGAGGAAACAGTGTCAGACTTTATCTTTTTGGGCTCCCAAATCACTGCAGATGGTGATTGCAGCCATGAAATTAAAAGACACTTACTCCTTGGAAGAAAAGTTCTGACCAACCTAGATAGCATATTGAAAAGCAGAGACATTACTTTGCCAACAAAGGTCCATCTAGTCAAGGCTATGGTTTTTCCAGTGGTCATGTATGGATGCGACAGTTGGACTGTGAAGAAAGCTGAGTGCCAAAGAATTGATGCTTTTGAACTGTGGTGTTGGAGAAGACTCTTGAGATTCCCTTGGACTGCAAGGAGATCCAGTCAGTCCATTCTAAAAGAGATCAGCCCTGGGTGTTCTTTGGAAGGAATGATGCTAAAGCTGAAACTCCAGTACTTTGGCCACCTCACATGAAGAGTTGACTCATTGGAAAAGACTCTGATGCTGGGAGGGATTGGGGGCAGGAGGAGAAGAGGACGACAGAGGATGAGATGGTTGGATGGCATCACCGACTCGATGGATGTGAGTCTGAGTGAACTCCGGGAGATGGTGATGGACAGGGAGGCCTGGCATGCTGCAATTCATGGGGTTGCAAAGAGTCGGACACAGCTGAGCAACTGAACTGAACTGAATAAGTATCTTGGGAAATTTTTCATTTACTAAGCATTTGCCTTGTACATAGCAATCTTGCACCAAAGCTTGGACTTTGAAATCAAACAGAACTGGGTTCAAAGCTTGGCCCAGACATTGATGCTATATGACTTTGAGCAAGTTGCTAAAATATCTAAGTCTTGTTTTATTTTCCTTAAAATAAGATTATTAAATTTCCTTTATAAAGAAATTGTAGGTACAAAGCACCAAATGCATAGTAAGCACTCAGTCAGTCTAGGTTCTTTTTCTTGCTATGAGTTAAATGAACAGAAATCTAGGTGCTCTCCCAAGAGGTTAATGGTAAAAGCCAACCATCACTGGAAGATAATTAGTTAAGTTCAGACAGAATCTATCCAGCTAAAGATATTATTTTTCTTAGTGTCCAATACCAGCCTGTTACAAGAACTGAAGTCACAGAATTACCCAAAATGCAAGCTAGATTAAGAATCAGACTCAATAAAACATAAAATTAATATTTAGTTCTGCTGCTTTCTTGGACACCCAACAAAACTCTCAAAATGAGGCAGTGGCTTTTGAGCCTAACTAACTATTTGAGACATATAAACCAATTTTGTTTATATAATGAATCATCTTCGGGGACTAGTTGATCTTTTAATGTGTAAGCATGAATCATAAAGTCATTCGTAACAACAGTGAAATCAAGACAAGATTAAAATCAAGAAATTCTCTCATACACACATACAAGTCTTCTCTCTTAATAACAGCAATCCTGAAAACCAGTGCTCCTAACTTGAAAATATCCATTTCCTTATTGGAGAGGAACATATTGTTATCCATAAGGTAGTAACATAAATATAACTTTGCCTGTAATTTTTTCTTGGGATGATCTTCCTTGAACCAAAATCTCCCCTTGTGTTAGTTAATGCAACAAAGTTAGAAAGTACACAGTTCATTTTTCTAGTTGCTTTAGGTGTAGAGTTAGGTTATTTATTTGACTTTTTTCTTCTTTCTTGAGGTATGTCTGTATTGATATAAACTTTCCCCTTAGCACTGCTTTTACAGTATCCCACAGGTTTTGGGTTGTTGTGATTTCATTTTCATTCGTTTCTGTGCATATTTTGATTTTTTTTTTTATTTCTTCTGTGATTTGTTGGTTATTCAGCAGTGTGTTGTTCAACCTCCATATGTTAGAATTGTTAACATTTTTGCTCCTGTAATTGAGATCTAATCTTACTGCATTATGGTCAGAAAAGATGCTTGGAATGATTTCAATTTTTTTGAATTTACCAAGGCTAGATTTATGGCCCAGGATGTGATCTATCCTGGAGAAGGTTCCGTGAGCACTTGAGAAAAAGGTGAAATTCATTGTTTTTGGATGAAATGTCCTATAGATGTCAATTAGGTCTAGCTGGTCTATTCCATCATTTAAAGTTTGTGTTTCCTTGTTAATTTTCTGTTCAGTTGATCTATCCATAGGTGTTATCCTGGAGAAGGTTCCGTGAGCACTTGAGAAAAAGGTGAAATTCATTGTTTTTGGATGAAATGTCCTATAGATATCAATTAGGTCTAGCTGGTCTATTCCATCATTTAAAGTTTGTGTTTCCTTGTTAATTTTCTGTTCAGTTGATCTATCCATAGGTGTGAGTTGGGTATTAAAGTCTCCCACTATTATTGTGTTATTGTTAATTTCCTCTTTCATACTTGTTAGCATTTGTCTTACAGAATGTCCTATAGATATCAATTAGGTCTAACTGGTCTATTGTATCATTTAAAGTTTGTGTTTCCTTGTTAATTTTCTATTTATTTGATCTATCCATAGCTGTGAGTGGGGTATTAAAATCTCCCACTATTATTGTGTTAATTTCCCCTTTCATACTTGTTAGCATTTGTCTTACATATTGTGGTGCACCTATGTTGGGTGCATATATACTTATAATTGTTATATCTTCTTCTTGGATTGATCCTTTGATCATTATGTAGTGTCCCCCTTTGTCTCTTTTCACAGCCTTTGTTTTAAAGTCTATTTTATCTGATATGAGTATTGCCACTCCTGCTTTCTTTTGGTCTCTATGTGTGTGGAATATCTTTTTCCAGCCCTTCACTTTCAGTCTGTATGTGTCTCTTATTTTGAGATAGGTCTCTTGTAGACAACATATATAGGAGGTCTTGTTTTTGTATCCATTCAGCCAGTCTTTCTCTTTTGGTTGGGGCATTCAACCCATTTACATTTAAGGTAATTATTGATAAGTATGATCCCATTGCCATTTACATTATTGTTTTGGGTTCGAGTTTATACACCCTTTCTGTGTTTCCTGTCTAGAGAAGATCTTTTATCATTTGTTGGAGAGCTGGTTTTGGTGGAGCTGAATTCTGTCAGCTTTTGCTTGTATGTAAAGCTTTTGATTTATCCTTCATATTTGAATGAGATCCTTGCTGGGTACAGTAATCTGGGCTGTAGATTTTTTTTTTCTTTCATCACTTTAAGTATATCCTGCCATTCCCTTCTGTCCTCAAGAGTTTCTATTGAAAGATCAGCTCTTATCTTTATGGGGATCCCCTTGTGTGTTATTTGTTGTTTTTCCCTTGCTGCTTTTAATATTTGCTCTTTGTGTTTGATCTTTGTTAATTTTGATTAGTATGTGTCTTGGGTTTTGCCTTGGGTTTATCCTGTTTGGGACTCTCTGGGTTTCTTGGACTTGGATGATTATTTCCTTCCCCATTTTATGGAAGTTTTCAACTATTATCTCTCAAGTATTTTCTCACGGTCTTTCTTTTTGTCTTCTTCTTCTGGGACTCCTATGATTCAAATGTTGGGGCATTTAACATTGTTCCAGAGGTTTCTCAGGTTGCCCTCATTTCTTTTAATTCTTTCTTCTTTTTTCCTCTGTTTCATTTATTTCTACCATTCTATCTTCTACACCTCACTTATCCTATCTACTGCCTCTTTTATTCTACTGTTGGTTCCCTCCAGAGTGTTTTTTATCTCACTTATTGCATTATTCATTATATACTGACTTTTTTATTTCTTCTAGGTCCTTGTTAAACATTTCTTGCATCTTCTCGATCTTTGTCTCCAGGCTATTTATCTGTAACTCCATTTTGTTTTCAAGATTTTGGATTATTTTCACTATCATTATTCGGAATTCTTTCTCAGGTAGATTCCCTATCTCTTCCTCTTTTGTTTGGTTTGGTGGGCACTTATGCTCTTCCTTTACCTGCTGGGTATTTCTCTGCCTTTTCATCTTGTTTCTATTGCTGTGTTTAGGGTGGCCTTTCCGTATTCTGGCACTTTGTGGTTCCTCTTTATTGTGGAGGTTTCTCGCTGTGGGTGGGGTTGGATGGGTGGCTTGTCAAGGTTTCCTGGTTAGGGAAGCTTGTGTCGGTGTTATGGTGGGTGGAGCTGGATTTCTTCTCTCTAGAGTGCAGTGAAGTGTCCAGTAATGATTTTTGAGATGTCAATGCATTTGGTGTGACTTTGGGCAGCCTGTATATTGAAGCTCATGGCTATGTTCCTGTGTTGCTGGAGAATTAATTTGCATGGTATGTCTTGCTCTGGAACTTTTTGGTCCTTGGGTGGTGCTCGGTTTCAATGTAGGTATGGAGGCATTTGATGAGCTCCTATTGATTAATGTTCCCTGGAGTCAGGAGTTCTCTGGTGTTCTCTCAGGATTTGGAATTAAGCCTCCTGCCTCTGGCTTTCAGTCTTTTCAGTCTTACAGTAGCCTCAAGACCTCTCCATCTCCTTTCACAGACAATGGGCTGCCTTTCGGGTGCCTGATGTCCTCTGCCAGCATTCAGAAGTTGTTTTGTGGAATCTGCTCAGCGTTCAAATGTTCTTTCCATGAATTTGTGGGGGAGAAAGTGGTCTCCCCATCCTATTCTTCTATCTTAGTACCACCCACTTATTATTTTAAATTATAGTATATAAGCAGGCTTTATACTGTGACTTATTGAAGAGTGTGTTTCAAAAAATGTAAGCATGAACCCACCTCACTGCTTCTTAAGTAAGAACAGTATTCAAAGTCATAATACTAATAGTTTTATATCAATAAATACATTTGAAAAATGTGGCATTAATGTTGTTCACCAAATGTTTGTATTTCTCTTCTTTTCCACCTTTCCAGCACATAACTGGGTTGCTTTCCTTACACACACAGCCATCTAACTAGTTTTGGTCAACAATGCACAAGTGAAAATGGTATGTGTCACTTCTGGGTGCATGCTTTAAGAGCCAGTGCATATTGCATCATATACGCTTTCCCTCTGTTGAGATGACCAACAATCCTAGAGAGGACAGATATTCTGTCAACCTGGGTCCTGCAATGATGATGACATGCAACGAAAACTATGTAGCAAAAACAAGGAAAAAATTTTTGTGATTTTAAGCCATAAGATTCAGAATTTCCTCCTGCAATATGATGATCCATACCAAATAATATAGACTAAATGATTATAAATTTAGGCTCTGAAGTCAAAAAAATCAAGTTTCACTTCGGATGTATAATCTTAAATTATGGAACCTCACTTAGCTTAATTTCGTCATTTGTAAACTGGGCAAAAACAATATTTACCTCATTGGGTTCTTTCCAGAATTAAATGAAGTAATACATATATGTCTATGAAAAGTGTCTAGCACAAAGTATGTCCTCAGTCGATGTTCATCATGTGATTATCATCTAATGCTATAAGGTGAAAGGGACTTGCTGCGTCCATTTTCAAGATGAGAGAATAGCGGCCAACAAGAAATATGTTTGTCTTGAATGAGATCATAGAATTCATTACTGGCACAATATACCTAAAATAGAACTCTCCTAATGTCTAGCCCAACTGTTCATTTTAAAATGTAGCACATCTCCTGAATTTAGAATATCTGTTTTAAGGCAGTGGTTCATATCTGAGGACTCCTAACACCCAAGAACCCATACAATAGTAATAAAAATCTGTGATTTCTTTTACTACTTCCAACAGCTTAATATGTAATTTCTCCCACAAAAGACTAACAAAACAAAATTAACAAAAGCATCAAATTTCTCATCTTTAACAGCAATTATATCAGCTCAGCTCAGAAACAAAGTAAAATGAAGGCAATGGTAACACAAAACCTTTACAAACACCAAAATGTACAACAGAAGGTTTTATAATTGTCAAAAGTAGGGCACAAATGTGGATTTGATAAGTTAATGAGGGATACATGTTGTTCAGTTCAGTTCAGTTCAGTCGCTCAGTCGTGTCCGACCCTTTGCGACCCCATGAATCGCAGCACACCAGGCCTCCCTGTCCATCACCAATTCCTGGAGTTCACTCAGACTCATGTCCATTGAATCAGTGATGCCATCCAGCCATCTCATCCTTGGTCGTCCCCTTCTCCTCCTGCCCCCAATCCCTCCCAGCATCAGGGTCTTTTCCAATGAGTCAACTCTTCGCATGAGGTGGCCAAAGTACTGGAGCTTCAGTTTTAGCATCATTCCTTCCAAAGAAATCCCAGGGTTGATCTCCTTTAGAATGGACTGGTTGGATCTCCTTGAAGTCCAAGGGACTCTCAAGAGTCTTTATAAACATATTATCCATATGACAACTGCATATCAGTTACCCAGAAGACATAAAGGCTTTCCCTGCTACTAAAGACAGGGGGAAAAAACAGCATATTTTAATAGAGAGACACTAGATAGTGTAGTAAATCTTCCCAAACCACTATTCTATGGACTTGTTACATCTAAATCACCATGAGTAACTGTTAACAATACAGACTCCCAGGCAGTACTTCAGATCAATAGTTTACAAATGCCTCAGATGATTCTTTTGTGCAATCAGACTTGGAAACACTTCTGTAGTGTATAATATTCTCAGTAGTATCCAGCAGTAAATGCAATGAATTTCAACAGCTGCTTTTCACAGTGGTCTTCAGTGTAAATAAATGAGAGAGAAAACTAAAGCACGCTGTGTCAAACAATTAGCCAAAGCTTGGGAACTAAGTGTACAGCTTTCCAATGATCTGGCCCTGATCCAGGAGTAAAACATACAGCAAAGCCCAGAAAAATATTTATTCAGAGAAACTCAAAATTTGGCATAAAATTTCAGTGAATAAACAGATTTCCTGAAGACCAGGTACTGTTGAGCTTCAGATAAGGCTATCTGCTCTAAACTACTGCTTTTCAAAGTTAATGTGCATATAAAGCACCCAGGAATTCCTGTTAAAATGCAGATTCTGATAATGTAGGTCTGGAATGGGTCCTGAGAGTCTCCATTTTTTCCCTAAGTTCTCAGCTGATGCTGATGGGTCTCCAGATATTCTAGGACTGATCCTGAAGAACCGTGTATCTTTCAAACAATCCTCCATGAATATATGGTTGTACCATTTAGCTTTCATAAAAATGTTGAAGTTACATTCTCAGGCAAAAAGCTGGAACTCAGCTGTGTTTCCATCCCAAATGAAATATCTGGGTTAACCTTTTAGTGCCTGCCTACATAGCAGAAAAAGACTTTTCAGAGAAACAAGAGAATTTTTAAAATATATACTGAATAAGTTGGAATTCTATGGTTTCTCCTTCCCTGAGCCAGAGTAGCTATGGGCACTTAAGTACTTAATATGCCATTCCATTTACACAGCCAGTCATTCCTTTACAAAGGGTTGTCCGATAGGGTTCTCAAAGCATTTACATTGCCTACCTGTTATCATATCTATTTTAGCCACTGTCCAGATAGCAGTGTACACTTTAACTTCATTTCTCTGTAGTTACTACACTTTTTAGTAGCTTTTTTTTTAGTAGTTACTATTTTTTAGTAGCTTTCTGTGGATTTTTTTTCAAAGCTCAAGTAAAATATGTGGAGAGTAGTAATTCTACATTCTTTTTCACCAGCCAACAAGCTAGTGGAAATATTCTACAGAAATGTACTTATTGCTTGATCCCATTAGTTTGGGGTTCATCTGTTTGGATTATATCAGATGCACAAAACCAGGTCGTCAATCACAACACATTATCATGGTTGGTCCATGCATGGTACTCTTTTATTTACTTATTAATTATTTTAATAATATTATAAGCTGGTGATCCCATTAAACCAATTTAGGAACTAGAACATTGCTAACAGCCTACACTAACCTGCTTTTCCCCATCCCATTCTCCTATCTCACCCTCAGAGATAACCACCATCCTAAATTTTATGATTATGTTTACCAAGTTTTGTTTTTTCTTTAATTTTATCTCTTGTATGTGTGTGTTTGTGTGTAATTCACCTAAGCTATATGATATTTGATTTTGCTTGGATGTGTACGTTATACAAAGGGGAACGATACTGTATAGAGTACCTTTGGGAACTTCTATCTTTTACTCCAACTCATGCTATTAAGATTTATCCAGGCTATTGCATGCTGTAGTTCATTGACATTCAAAGCTTTATAATATTCCATCATGTCAATATATCATAATTTACCCATTCTCCTGTTGATGAGGATTTGTGTAGCCTCCAGTTTTTTACTACTATATTAAATGCTGCTAAGAGTATTTGTAGACATTACTGCTGGTTTCCAGTAGGT
>SJXQ01000391.1:0-30783 GCA_006408695.1 Aepyceros melampus
CGGGAGTTGGTGATGAACAGGGAGGCCTGGCGTGCTGTGATTCATGGGGTCGCAGAGTCGGACATGACTGAGCGACTGACCTGATCCCTCACCTGGTGCCTTCTCTTGAGTTGTGAGACGCTATCTTTCTCTAATCAGTAGACTGCTAGTGGCTATGTAACATCCAGCTGAAGACTAGCACAGGGGGCACTCTTTCTGCCCCCTTCTGATGCCTATGTCAGAAGCTTTCTCTATCTCTTTTACATTTTAACAAAACTTTATTACACAAAATCTCTGAGTGATCAAGCCTCGTCTCTGGCCCTGGATTGAATTCTTCTCCAGAGGCCAAGAATCGTGGCGTCTTTCGTGGTTCAGCAACAACCTTTCACCAGGAGCCAGGAAGTACAGCTCGACTCAGCTAACACCAGCAATACTGCCAGCCCTGCCGCACTTCCTCACTCCGCTGGACTGCCTCAGCCAATATTTTCACAAGATGAGGCTAGTTACGCCATGGACCACTTCAATGGTCATGGTGCCACTCGCACCCTGAACTTGAGTCTGGCTTTCCTCAGTGCGGTGAGTCCAAGTAGAGTCCGGATATTTGGAACACGCACATTTGTGAGAATGACTTCAGCTTTCACTCCCATCCTCACACACTCTTCAGAACCCACTCCTCCCCACTGACGGCCAGCGTCTGGGGGACGCAGCCTCCCTTACAGGGACAGACCGAAGCTGCCTGATCTCTGATACGGAGGCCAGAGGAACCCGGAAAAGGGGCCAGAGCACTGGAGTGCCTGCCAATATGCCCAGCTTCCTCGCAGGAAACACGTGCATGGCAAATCTCCTTTTTAAAGAAATGCTTTATTGCTGCAATTAGACACTCCGTGTATAGTACAAACACCCCCGCCCCACCCATACAGAGAATTATTCAAGCAGTAATACTGAGAAACAGTGAACATACACAAATGATACAAAAGTAGACATTCAGAGAACTAGAAAGTTTCTAAGTTGAGAAAAACTTCAAGTGTGAAGTGCCTGTTAGAACTACGGCACACGCGCCAGTGTAAATTTGGTCTTTATTAACAATCAACCTCCTACAAACACTGCATCTGAACAGGTGATGAGTTGCACAATTTCATTACTTTCAAAACAAAGACAAATGCTTTTGTTTCCCTATGTCTCAGCCTTTCCTTGGGCTAGAGATAGAAGCTGCAAACTTCGGATCAGATGCAAGAGGGGAAGTATCTCAAAGGCGTGTTTGTGTCAGGCCAGATCCACACCGTCGTGGGCCTTCATCCTGTGTGCCCTACCCTCCTCTGGCTCCAGGGCTGACCGCCAGTCGGGGGGCAGCTCCACACGAGGCTTTCGGATCCGCCCAACCGCCCAGGGCCTGTATGCCTGTAGCCAGCTTAGGGCACACTTGCAGGTTCAGAAAGTGGACCCATAACATCGAGGAGAGTGGACCAAGGCGAAAAAAAAGCAAAGCAAGAGAGTGCAGGTCGGGGGATGAACAGATCTTTTATAATTCTCAGTAAAGTTTAAACTCAGCCACAGAAGTGCTCCAGTGGAACTACAGTTTGCGGGGAAGCAGAGGCCGAGTCAGAGATGGTTGGCTGGTGACACCCCAGGCTGCTTCCCTCTCCCCCTTGCCTGGCCTTCAGATACCAGCCCTCCGGGCCCTGAGACCTGCAAGCTCACCCCACATTTCCATAATTTGTTCAGCCAGGTGCAAAACGATGAAGAAACGGGGAATAATTAACAAGCTGACACAGAGGCGCGCCAGGCAGATACACAGCCCCCAGCAGGTGGAGCGCAGCACGGCCTCGCCAGGGCCTCGCCCTCACAGCCGGTCCCCGCAGGGCACGGGTGGGGATTAGCGCGGGGACAAGCTGGGGGTCACAGGTGGTCAACAGACCTTGCGAGGACAGAAAAAGGCAATGGGGTAAGCTGTGTGTGCCATCCCAGGAAAGAGGAGGACACAGGGCAGGCCATCCACAGGCAGAGGCCGTTAGGAGCTTGGCTGGAGGTGACGAGATGGTGTGAGCGCGCTTCCCGTGAGAGCCTGTGGGGCCATGGAAGCACCGTAACGGTGCTGGTTATGAAGCCACCTCTGCCACAGGTGGGCACCAGCCACACCAGCTGGGCTGTCCTGGGGCCATCCCCACCTGAGCACTCTCCTATCAGAAGTCTCTGTGCTTTTCAGGGACAGCACAAGGAGCTCCACCGGGGGAGGGGAACGGTGCCCACTCAGAAACCCAGTATTCCCTGACGACTCACCTGCCGTCAAGAGGGACAAGGGGCCTTGCCTGGGCAGTTCCTGAAGGGCACCGGCAGGGCAGACCTGGGATGGGGCTCTCCTGAGCAGACTGTCTGTAGCTATTTGGTGTCCCCAGGCTGGGAAGGGGCATAGGTAATTGCACTTTGGGGCACAGTGAGCACAGGCACACCCTGGATATGGCCTGGGAGACAGAGAGGACGAGCTGACCTATTCCCAGGGGTGGGCTGTGGCTGGGTAGCACCTGCCAGGCCAGAGAAGCCATGGCAGGGCAAAGCCCTCCCCCGAGGGCTTAAGAACCTCCTGGCTTTCAAAACAAACCCTAGGCTTCCACGCTGAAACTCAACGGGATCATCTGCTTGCCTCCTACTGTTCACAGGCTGGATGAAACACCTGAGGCTCAGAGGATGGAGGGCAGGAGCCCGGGGCCTCCAGAGAGCTGCCCAGAGAGCAAGTGCCTGGGCACACTCACCCCACACTGCAGAGCTCCCCACGCTATTTTTCTGGAGTGGACTCTCCACTGCAGAACTCCCCGCGCTATTTTTCTGGAGTGGACTCTCCACTGCAGAACTCCCCGTGCTATTTTTCTGGAGTGGACTCACTGCAGAACTCCCCGCGCTATTTTTCTGGAGTGGACTCACTGCAGAACTCCCCGTGCTATTTTTCTGGAGTGGACTCTCCACTGCAGAGCTTCCCGCGCTGTTTTTCTGGAGTTGACTCTCCACTGCAGAACTCCCTGCACTATTTTTCTGGAGTTGACTCTCTTTTGCCTAGTATGATGAAACTGGTCTCTAAAAACAGAATTTTAAGCAACCTTTTTAAAGGCACAAAGGCCATCTGATGGTAGTGATTTTGGTTTTATGAAATAATGGTACAGGAGATAATCCCTGACGACAGAATGGACTGAAAGCAGGGCCAGGGTTCAGTCCAGTTAAGGCGGCAAATGGGCAGGGCTGTGGCTGGGAGCGGGATGTGGTGGGCTGGGGCAGTCTGCTGCACACTCCCGGCCCTCAGCCAGAGGCAGCCCATCTGCCTCTCTGCTCTGGGCAGCGGCCCACGGAAGGCGCCAGGGGCAGGGGCCCCTGACAGCGCCTTTAGCATGCGCCCCAGCTGGGCGACACATGCCTGCTTCTTCAGTGTGAAGTCAGCACAAACCAGAGCGCTCTGTCTGTAAAGGAATAGTTTTAAATATTCCGGTTTGTTCTGATGCCTCAACTTCCTTTCATTTAGATCTCATGAACCCTTCTTCAGGACTGACAAAAAAAAAAGAAACGTTTAGGGCAGCCCTACGACATGAAGACTTGTCATAAAACAGGCTTAAAACCACAGGAATTACACTCGAACTGCCATTTACCATCCATTCATCCCACAAAATGTTATGAAAAATGCCTCCGACCTGTTTGTTCTGCTTTACAAGTCGCTTTTATGGACACAGAGTGGAAGTCACATTTCTTAGCATATATAAGGCAAAACGGGTTTCAGATGTCTTACAATGTGAAGGAGATAATCAGGGTCATGAAAGGAAGGTTTCCAAATGAGACGTTCTTTCAAATGTCAATCCCACGTGACACACGTATTACAAAATAAAGATTCTCTTTTTGTAAAGTGCTTTGCTTCGCTTAGCGAATCACTCACCACCACGCACAGAGCACCACGGCCCGTCTGCTCGGGAACCGGCAGTGGCAGCCTGCCCGGGCCTCTCTGCAAGGCTGGTCCTTCCCACCAGTTCAGCTAGTGGGCGAGAGGTGGGGCCTGCCGGCCAGAAGGGGCGCGGCAGGGCCAGGCGCCGCCCGCTCCTGTTCTCCCCTCAGCCCTGGCATCTTGCTCTCTCACCTGCTCAAGACCACGAGCCAGAGCCCAGCCAGCACCCCATCACGGGGCCACAGGCTCGCCCACCCTCCCCTCCTGGAGACTCGCTGGCAGAAGCTGCCCCAGCCGGGCACAGCTGACGTGAGGGTTTTCCAGGAGAGTCACTAAGGAGGGTTAGGAAAAAGAGAAGACATTGAACAGTCGCCTGCCCAGTATCTGCTATTAAAGGACACAGAAAATGTACACAGCTGGCTGCAAACAATTCCCTCCCGCTGTTCTCGGCTGTCCGGGAGCGACAGCCTCTGCGCCGTCAGACGTGAACGATCTCCGCTCCAGTGTCTTCAGGTTCTGTGCAACAAGAAGAGTTTGTATCGGAATGACAGACTCCATGTCCATCTTTATTTTCAAAGTTGGGCTCTGTTAGTGCAGATTTTTCAAAAATATTCCTTTTGCTTGTTTCTGGACAGTTTTGGACATAGATTACTCTGTTATAAGCCTTGAGTCTCCTCCATAACTGTACGTACACTTTGCACTGTACGTACATGAAAAGAAGTCCACCGGTGAAGCCAATGGCCACCACCACCAGCTTAGTCCAAAAGGGCCACTCTAGGATGCCTGGAAGGGAAACAACCCCATCAGCCTATCAGCAGACCTTACCTAAGATGTGAAGTAAATAAAACATAGTTTCTGAACCTGTCATAGCCGCAGACTCTTAACTCGTCAAATCCAGTCTTGCTGGAGGAGGCACGGAAGAGCTCGTCTATGCCCTTTCATCCTGGGCTTCCAGGGGGCATTTGGAATTCTCTCCATGATTTGATCTCTCCTGTTTTTTTTTTTTTTTTTAATGAACCATTTTTAAAGACTTTTTATTGAATTTGTTACAATACTGTTTCTACTTTATGTTTTGCTTCCTGGCCGCAAGGCATGTGGGATCTTAGCTCCCTAACCAGGGATTGAACCTGTGCCCCCTGCATTGGAAGGCAAAGTCTTAAACACTGGATTGCCAGGGAAATCCCCTCACTGGGTTATACAAAGTAGCACCACAGCCAAGAAACATCCAAAAAGGATGTATGGTGCGTCATAACGGAGACCTCCCTCCAGAAGCCCAGATACTGGAGGTCAGACTTGGAAATCAACCTGGAGTAACACCCCAACCCTAAGACCCACTGGCCATCCTGGACACCCTGGCTGGGCACCCCTTCCATCCTGCGCACGCACCTGTCGCCTGGCCCTGCCTGATCTCCTCGGCAGTGCGGTCGATGAGCACGTACAAGGACCAGACCACACAGGTGATGGCGATGACGTGGAAGGTCACGGAGCACACGATCTTCCTGCGCTCGCTGGGTGTCATCTGCAGCTTCTCCCACTGCAAAGACAGCGCACAGACGTGAGGCCCAGGCTCCCAGGCCTCAGGGGCTGCAATGGGGCGAGCGCGCGGCTGATGGCAAGACTGCTTCCCTTCCTGCTACCCCTCACCCAAGCCAGATGAATCTCCCCAGACACTGAGTCGTTCCCTTTAAACCACGTGGCTTCAACCAGGTACCAGGCTGTGGTATTCTGTCGACAGCCACCTTTCTATGCAATGAAGAGAAGCCGGGCTCGAGAGGATCTATGAATCACCAGCAGCAATCCAGTCCCCCTGGCTGCTTACTCCTGCAAGCAGGCACTCACTGGCTTGATAAAAAGATTTTATGGTTTTGGTCCATGCTGTTTGGCCCAAAACAGCATGTGGGCCAAGACCCAGGGGCCCGGCTCTGTTTCGGTGAGCTGCTGGCTGGCGTGCGTGAGGGGAGCAGGGGCGGCTGGCGCCACGGCACAGCAGCAGACGGGCAGGCGCGACGGAGGGAAGGTGACACGGGAGGTGCTCACGCTTTGGTCCTCTGCTACTCTGGCAGCCACACCGTGAAATCGACGCTAAGAGCTCCTGGTACAAGCAGTCTGTCCCAGTCCCATCTCCTCTAGGAGCTCATTAATTTACTCCAAATAGCCAGATTTTCTTTTTCATTTACTGGTTTCCGAATCAGAAGCAAGCACATAAAGGCAGAGAAGAGAAGGAGCGTGAGCGCTGCCAAGCCCCGTCGGCCCAGCCACAGCTTCTCCGGGGCTCCTGCAGGGCACGCGGAGAGCAGGGCCTGGGGGGCTCCCTGCAGGGCACGCGGAGAGCAGGGCCTGGGGGGCTCCCTGCAGGGCACGCGGAGAGCAGGGCCTGGGGGGCTCCCTGCAGGGCACGCGGAGAGCAGGGCCTGGGGGGCCACCTGCGTTGGCCACAGTGCCGTGAGGCTCGCGTGGGGGGTCAGGATAGAGTAAGGGACCTGGCAAACGGTCAAGCCTTTGTGGGGAAAAGCATTTTTCCTAAAGTAGCGTGGGCCTGCCTTCCCCAACATCTAGACTGCTTTCTGCTGCGGTGTGACCCTGTATCTTCACTCCCCTGATTTCTAAGATACGCTCAGTTTCAGCCTTCGTCCTCCTCTGAAATGCTCGCCCACCTTTAGGTGGCTGCTTTCCTCTGGAGACAGTGCTGCCCCTCCAGACTCCTTCCCTGTCCCTCTCAGTCCGAGTGATCTCTCGAGCACTGCTTTAACACCAGACCCTCTGTGGTGCTGCCCTACTCTGCGTCCCGGCACTTCAGTCCACAGCGACACGTGTGGCTGACCCACCACTACCTGACCCGCGCTCTCCGCACGCAGTTAGCGTTTTGTTGGCACATCAAGGGCTAATCCTTGATTATGTGATTCTCCCTGCAACTCACGTACTAAAGTCCTGAGATAAGAACAAGTCTTTTATTCCTCCAAACAAAACCTCTCCATATGCTGGGCCCAAAGACACATAACGCAGCCAGGAGGCGGCGAGTGCCGGGTGAGGCTGCCCTCAGGAAAAGGACGGGCACGAGGCCTGACGAGGGCTGTGCTTCGTGTCATGCCCGGGGTTCCCTTCTTCCCCATCCGCCCCCACCTCCTATCTAGCAAATATTTGTCACCAGTGTATAAAGATACATTCACTACATTAGGCGGAGAGACACTAATCCCCACTCAGAGGCAAGGCCTGGATGGTTAATACAGGTAAAGCCTAATGCTGACTAAGACATCACAAACGGCACGTGGGCGAGGGCCACATGACTGATACAGACAAGCAAGCAGCCTCAGTTTCAAGGAAAAGGAAAACATGGTGACTGGACAGTCGGAAAGGGCTTGTTCCCGCGAGGGGGACGTGGACATCAGCACCGGCAACGTGAACGTGCACACTGGCCCCCGCTTCCCCAAGAAGCGGGCACAAGGCAGCTGTGGCCCACCCAGTCCCCCGCGCTGGCGCTCGGGAGCGCGTCTGCGCCTGAGCCGCTCCCGGGGCCCTGCACGCACTTTTCTCAGCGGCTTCAGCCTGGTCTCCATGATGAACTCGTACTTGCACAGCTCGCAGCAGCGCGCGTCGGAGCTCTTGATCCAGTGCTGCAGGCAGGCCTGGTGCACAAAGTGGAGGCTCCCGGTGCAGTGGCAGGGCGTGATCAGGGGGCTCTCGTCGTCCCCTTCACAGTGGCAGATCCTGCGGGAAGGACAGGCGGGCCTCACGAGGGGCCGCGCAACAGGGACGACGACGCTTCCGGGGAAGGCCAGTCGCCCAAGGAAAATGCTCAGAAACAAACATCACAGAGTGACTAGAAGCACGAAAACACACAAACACAAAAGAAAACAGCTACTGCAAACGACAGCTTTCTAGCTTACCGCACCCGCACGGAAAGCCTGGATGGCATTTGGCATCAGAGAGGGAAAGATGAGGCAAGAAATGACAAAGCAGCCATTCTGGGTGAGACTTTAGAACTTCACTAACAGGGGACTTTAAGGCAACGTGCAGGCATCTTCCAGAACTTACGACGTTAAAATAATCTGAGGTAAAATTCCTGCGTAAAACAAAACCAACACTCTACCTCTCAAACATACCAGGAACTCGGAATGATGAACATTGCTTGTTAGCTATAACCACTGACCTCCCCTTCACACACCACACTACATATTCCTGTCCTCTATCAGCAAGTAAATAGAGAAACCACAGAGCTTCTCTTGGACCTGAAAAACCATTATAAGACAGTGCCATTTCATTTCTTTTCCAGGACCACCCAGTATGAGTGAGAAATTTAAATCGTTATTTCTAAGGGCGCATGCGACAGGATGTAGGCACTAACCTCAGGAACCTTAACAGACTTTTGAGAAACAGAAGGGCCTTTTCCAGCAGCTGGAGAGCAGGTGGGGAGACCTGGCCTAAAAGGAGCTGGGCTGTGGCCCGGGCCACGCTCTCAGCTGCTCGTGTCTAGGAGGGGGGCATCTGATCCAGCTGTTGAAAGAAATGATAATAGCTGATCCTGAGGAGGGGACGCTGTGGAAAGGTTAGAATGGGGAAGAAGGCTAAGAGTGGCGACAAAAGGGAATTCTGAAAGCTTCCGGTGGCCTGAGAAGGACACTACACCCGGGAAGATAAAGGTGGGAAGTGGGTGAGGACCTGGGCAGAGGCGGCTGCATCCGCAGTAAAGAGAAGGAAGGAAGCAGCTGCTGGGGAACAACCCTTCCCCAGCAGACCACCAAGCTGGAAGGCTGGAAGCACTGTTCCTTCTTCCACTTTCTTTATGCAAACGCTACTTATTTTTGGTTGAGAAGAGTCAGCTTGGCCTTTAATATGTGTAGCTTCTTCATCTTTCACCATCTATGAGACTACCTTGGGGACCCATGTCATAGAAACTGAATTTTCAAATGATATCAATAATCTATTCTTCTGGAAGAAAACAATTAATCTGTAATTGTGTACAACTGCCTATACATTCTCCGGAAACTTCACATATTAAAGCAAGATGAGGCCGTGGAGCTACGGGGAGCAGAGGTGGCCAGGATGCTGGTTCTCGGCAAACCAACCTGCAGGCATCCCCTGCTGTGGACACAGGGGAGAGGCGGGGACCCTTCTCAGAGGTGGGGGAGGGACAGTCCAGGTCGCTGTCCTTCTCCGCGGAGCAGAGGGGTGCCCGCGGCACCCTGCTCTTCAGCTTTGCGGATGCGCTGTCCTCAAAGACGTCATCATCCCCCGTCTCATCAGAGGAGAAGCCGGCGCTCCCGGCCAGCCTGCTGGAGGACTCGGCGGGCTGCGGGCTGGCGACAGGCTCTCCAGCTCGCGGAAACGTTGCAAGCTGCTGCTGCTCGAGCCGCGTGAGAGGGAGAGCAGGCGCCGCAGCAGCCTCTGGGACAGGGCCTCGCCATCTGCCTTCTCGTCCAGAAGCAGGACACGCGTGCCCTCCTTGCTGGCTCCTGCCTCTGAGGCTGCTGAACGATTGGCAGAAAGGGATGAAACACAAGAATGTTTGGAACTGCCCAGGGCTTTGCGATTCAGTATTCTTCTTTCTCTCTGGTGGAACCTGCTGGTTCTGAGACATGGGTCTTGAGGGAGTACCAATTTCCCTTCAGAGCAGGTTCTCTCCACATAGTCCAAACTTTCCACGGCATCCTGGGCGTTCTCACCCACGTCGTTCAGGGATTTTGAGACCTTTTGGGTTCTTCTGGCTTTGGTATTCTTGGTAGGCTTCAAGGCCTGGACCCACTCTGAACCGCAGGAATTTCTCTTTGACGCCTGCGCTGTGTCTTGACAGACAACTGTCACAGTGAGCCTTTGGGTCAGAGAACTCTGGCAGGGAGGAGCTCTCAAGACAACAGCAGACGGCACGGGACTGTGATGACAACACTCAGAGAGCACTGCACGGGCACTGCACGCAGAGAACAGTGGGATAAGAGCACAGAAGTAAGAACAGTGTGAACAGAGAGCAGACACCGAAGGGGGAACTCGCACGGTCAGTGTGAACAGAGAGCAGACACCGAAGGGGGGACTCGCACGGTCAGTGTGAACAGAGAGCAGACACCGAAGGGGGGACTCGCACGGTCAGTGTGAACAGAGAGCAGACACCGAAGGGGGGACTCGCACGGTCAGTGTGAACAGAGAGCAGACACCGAAGGGGGGACTCGCACGGTCAGTGTGAACAGAGAGCAGACACCGAAGGGGGGACTCGCACGGTCAGTGTGAACAGAGAGCAGACACCGAAGGGGGGACTCGCACGGTCAGTGTGAACAGAGAGCAGACACCGAAGGGGGGACTCGCACGGTCAGTGTGAACAGAGAGCAGACACCGAAGGGGGACTCGCACGGTCAGTGTGAACAGAGAGCAGACACCGAAGGGGGGACTCGCACGGTCAGTGTGAACAGAGAGCAGACACCGAAGGGGGGACTCGCACGGTCAGTGTGAACAGAGAGCAGACACCGAAGGGGGGACTCGCACGGTCAGTGTGAACAGAGAGCAGACACCGAAGGGGGGACTCGCACGGTCAGTGTGAACAGAGAGCAGACACCGAAGGGGGGACTCGCACGGTCAGTGTGAACAGAGAGCAGACACCGAAGGGGGGACTCGCACGGTCAGTGTGAACAGAGAGCAGACACCGAAGGGGGGACTCGCACGGTCAGTGTGAACAGAGAGCAGACACCGAAGGGGGGACTCGCACGGTCAGTGTGAACAGAGAGCAGACACCGAAGGGGGGACTCGCACGGTCAGTGTGAACAGAGAGCAGACACCGAAGGGGGGACTCGCACGGTCAGTGTGAACAGAGAGCAGACACCGAAGGGGGGACTCGCACGGTCAGTGTGAACAGAGAGCAGACACCGAAGGGGGGACTCGCACGGTCAGTGTGAACAGAGAGCAGACACCGAAGGGGGGACTCGCACGGTCAGTGTGAACAGAGAGCAGACACCGAAGGGGGGACTCGCACGGTCAGTGTGAACAGAGAGCAGACACCGAAGGGGGGACTCGCACGGTCAGTGTGAACAGAGAGCAGACACCGAAGGGGGGACTCGCACGGTCAGTGTGAACAGAGAGCAGACACCGAAGGGGGGACTCGCACGGTCAGTGTGAACAGAGAGCAGACACCGAAGGGGGGACTCGCACGGTCAGTGTGAACAGAGAGCAGACACCGAAGGGGGGACTCGCAATGCACACGAGCCGCGGTGGCGTGCAGAGCGTTACCTGCAGATGTCCTGATTGGAGGGCGTGACCGAAGTGCGAGCGAAGGAGGACACTGGAGCCGACGCCACCGAGGAGCCCGCAGCCTGCAACACACACCTCCGGTCAGTGTTCAGGAAGAGCCCGGGGACCGCGAACACCGCCCCCCGCCGGCACTGGGCCTGCTGCTGCCCACGGCTCAGGGAGCGGCGCTCGCGGCAGGGCCCCACGAGCCAAGGCAAGAACAGAACCAGCAGCACCCTTCTTTTCCCAGATGAAGGTGGAACTGTGGTCGAGAATGTGTGAGAGCGCGGAGCAGCAGCATGGATTCAATGGCCATTCAGCGCCTCAACATCTGAACTTAAATCAGTTCATACACAAGGCAAGAAACCACACACCACATGCAAAAGGGGCGGGAGGCGCCTTCCCTGCCGGCCTCGCTTCCCCAGCCAGCGCTCTCCAGCCTGTATCTGGGGTCATCCTGGGGTCATCTGGGGTGGAGGCTGGCAGGACACAACAGCCATTCCACCCTCGCCACTTGGCAGTGGGCCCACGGGCCCCCAAGCCCCTGCCAGCACTCCTGACACAGAGCGGAGGCTCCCCGAACATCCGGGAGGGTGAGGAAATGCCACGGTGGAAAGAGAAGCAGAGGAGAGAAATAGGAACAGGGAGCACAGCTGAGCTGAGGCGCCAGGACCACTGTTTGGGGCGTCCTCCAGCCTCCACTGCAGCCTCTGCGGGGCACTCGCGAGGCCTCATCAAGCCTGGCTCCTGAGCTGCCTCGGCCCCGCAGCGGCAAGCGCACGCTCCCCTCCTCAGGACAGCGGTTCTGAGGGAGCAGCTGCTCCGTGCAGCCTCAGGGGCCACGCAGAGACAGCACTGAGTCTGTTGCCACGGGCAAGCCAGCATCTCCTCCCCACCCGCCCCAGGCCGTCCCTTGATTCTGGAAAGCCCCACTCTGGCCACCATTCCCCAGCTGAGGCCAAGCCTCCACTCTTGCCAAGTGTCACCCCGGGGCATCCTCTCATCCTGGCACTGCAGCTAAGGAACCCCTGACTCGCAACACCAGCTCCCCTGTCTAGCGTGTGCACAGCCTGGACAGAGCCAGAGAGAACCGGCACGCTGCCTGAGGTGCTCACTGGACAGTGACTCCTGTTCCTCAGCACAGCGATGAGACATCGTCGGAAACCCAAGTCAACCTGATGGAACTTGGTCCACGAGCCATACGACATCATGCCACGTGTACATGCTAAAATTAGGTAGCATCACTCAACTATCACACCTCCTGAGTCACCAAAACATCCACATTTATTTTCTAAAAGCATTTCTGGTCAAAGTTCTTAAGAATCTAACGTTTATTTGGAGCCAGAAAAATGACATTCCCCCAAATAATCTTGCACTGCTGGGTCACGATTCTTTCTGAAACAAAGGGGGGCTCTCAACACTTCGCTACATTCCCACTGCATGAGCTGCCTACCGCCCACACCCCACTCTCTCCCGTGCCCTCCTCCCAGACAGCTGTCACGGGCTCCTCTGTTCTCTCGAAATGGGAACAGGGAGCCTTTGCTGTTACATCACAGGGAGGTGGGCCACGGAGAGCCACACTGATGTCCCTAGCTCCTACAGTCAGCCGGGTCTCTAAGATTCGGTCCCAACCCTACTCTGAGAGGGACAGCCTCCTTGCCAGTCTTGTTCAGCATCTGTAGGCGGGGCCAAAAGCCGGTTGGGCGTGGAGCAGGAGCCTCCCCAAGCAGACCTGGGGGGAGGGAGGGCAGGAGGGCCCGGTGCGCACCGTGCCCTCACACCTTCCGGGGCCCTCAGATCTCCTTCCTTGAGGTTGCTGAGTCAAGCTGAGTCGCTTGGACTGAGGCAGAGAAGGAAGCGCCTTCCCCACATGAGGATCAGCCAAGCGCCTGCTCATCCAGACACAAGGCAACGCCTCGTTATCTCCTTTCCTGCTACATTCTGAGGACCGGAGCCTCATGAAACACACATGCTGTCTGTATTCTGAAGAGAAGGCAAACCCTGTGAAAGAAAGGAGAGGTGGGTCTCATGTGCGGAATGAGATGCTCCCAGGGTCAGCATCCTTGGGAGGAGGCAGGAGTCAGATGGGAGCTGAAATCAAGACAAATGTTTTCTTACTGCTATTCTGAACCTCGAGTAATTCACGTGAGAAGGGCCAGCAGGGTACCAAGCCACACTGTCCTGGGCCCTGAAGGGGGCCCGGCTTAGCGGCAGGAGGAAGAGCCTCAGAGTGGAGCAGAACCCTGCACTGCGGAGGCGGAGGACTGCCACACACTGGACACCCGCCACCCTCTCCGCGAGCCCTCTCAGGTGTGCCACGGGGACACCCACAGTCCTGTCTGCACTTGCAGCGGCCCCATGACCCGCTCCGACTGTTCAGCAAACAGGACCAGCTCCGGCCGCCTCTCTGTGCCCCACCCTCACTTCATCCGAGACGCTCTCAGCAGCAACATCCAAGCCTCAACAAGCCTCCCACTAGCAGAGGCAAACTCTCCCTTATCAGACAGGAGATTATGGGAAAACTGTTGATTTACATACATACAAACCAAGAAATGCCTTATCCTTCTCAAGAGCAAGAAAATGAGCAAGACTCACGGGGCCATCACAGCCCCATTCCTTCCATTACCAGCTAGAGAAGAGCACGTGGTGAGGGTCAGGACCAGGCCTCCTGCAGAATGGTCCCCAAGCACAGCGACAGCATCTTTCAAGAGCTCAACTTGTTGCTGGTACCAGGCCAAGTAAAATCTATCACCCTACCCACAAGGATTTAATGGCGACAGTGAAATGAGGAAGACAGCTTCAAACACAGTCAGGGTCCAACCAGGGGGGTCTAGGTAAGTCAAGAGGCTGCAGTCCCCTCTCAGAAGCTCAGCCAATAGCTCCCTAGCTCCTGTGGACAGTGACAGCGAGGGGGTGACATGTGGGAGGTTGTGGGGCAGTGCTGGCTTAAGGGGGAAGGAGACTCTGCCCCACACAACACAGGGGAACATACTTTCCCCTCCTCGAGGGATGATCAGGCCACACACGACTCTGCAGTTACTGACAAAAGGTGTGAATGTTCATAACATGAAAATTCAAATGTGCTGAGAAAGCTGGAGCCCTCTGTTCCTGAGCTCTTTGTTGGTTCTCAAGAGACATTCCAGTCATGAAAAAGAATGTAAAGCAATCTCACTGCAAAAAAATTTACATAAAAATCCCCCTTTTCTTAAGATGTTGTAATCAATTATGCCCAAACAAACCTCTGGATTCTGTCTAGGCCTAAATCCCGGTTGCTCTTACTTCTTAGGAATGACAAGTTTGTTTTGCTGTTCTCGAGTCACTTAATGGTGGCTTTTCTATCAACTCACTGTTCTAAATGATTTTATCAAGGCTGCCAAACACTTAGAAGCAACAGAAAACTTTCCACATATCCCTGGTAGAAGCTGGCTTGCCCCCCTGCCTCTGTTTCCCTTTAAGAGGACAAACCGCCACTGGGAGGCCCTGGGAGGAACTCGGCACCACCACTGTGGCGCTGGCGAGGACTTCCTTCCTGTGGGACAGCAGCTGCGCCTTCCCTCCCTAACCTTCCCCACCTGCTTTTGCTTCACTTCCTCCCCTTGCTCCTTTCACCGCTCTACTTTCTAACCTCCCTCTCGGCCACTTCCTCCTCCTCCTCTAGTGCAAAACTCCACTGGGCCCTTTTTCATTTACCAGCAAAGCTATTTGTAACACATTTCGGGCTCTACTGAGAGCGAATCTGTCCACCTGATTTTCATCACCAGGTGCAGGGCCACAGGAAACGGCCTGGTTGGGCCTGTCTGCTCCTTAAGCCAGGAGGAGCCTGAGGAAGGACTACAGAAGGAGGGCAGGACACAGAGGGCACGGGCTTCCAGCAGGTCTCGAATCACAGCGATGACTTAATCAAAAGACCGGGAAAGGGATACAGACGGCTCTTATAACATAAGAAGATGCTCAGCCTTTCTCACGACGAGAAATACAAATCAAAGCTCAAATGAGAAGTGCCTTCATCATTAACAAGAGTTTTTAAAAAATCAAATACCCACGTTGGCAAAAGTATGAGCTAACATTCACTCTCACACACACAGCTGGTGTGAAGCAGCCTGGCAAGCCTCCCAGCTAAGACGGACTGTGGCAGTTCACTGAGAGTTACAGACGCGTGTGCACCCTGTCCCGGCGGCTCTTCCTTTAAGAATTCACCTTTATA
The DNA here is from genome assembly GCA_006408695.1 of Aepyceros melampus. Taxonomy (NCBI): domain Eukaryota; kingdom Metazoa; phylum Chordata; class Mammalia; order Artiodactyla; family Bovidae; genus Aepyceros; species Aepyceros melampus. The sequence continues at coordinate 15,306 of SJXQ01000391.1, forward strand.
CATGTGCACGAAAAGGTTCGTACGAAACTGTGGGAGCAAAGGGCTGGTATAACCGCACTGTCTGTGGGCTTGGACACGAATGTCAATAGCAGTATAGCAAGTCACTGCACTGCGGTATTTCTAGCAAAAAAACAAAAACCCAAAACATCAAAATGAATGTTGTAAGAGCCATGTGTATTTCCTCCTTTAGAAGACTATGGCTAAATTAAGAAAGCGTGTTACACCGTCAGCATAGAGCTTTCGGAAGTGACGAGCTGACAGCTGCCAAGAGAGAGGTGTTTCCTCTACAAGACGGCTCTTGCCACCTGCATCAGACTGTGATTAGCCTGCTAACAAGTTACTGCAAACCTAGGGGCTCAAAACCACAAATACGTCATCTGACCCACAGCGCGATGGGACCCTCTGCTCAGAGCCTCCCTTCTTTGCGGAGGCTCTGGGGAAGAATGCACTCCCACGTTCATTCAGGCTGCTGGCAGAAGGCAGTTCCCGGCAGCTTTACGACTGAGGACCCATTTACCTCGTGGCTGTCAGCCAGGGGCTGCCAGCATCCCCCAGCCATCCTTCCCCATCTTCAAGCCCACTCTTGCTTCCAGTCTCTGCCCCCAGGCAGGGAAAGCTCTCTGCCTTTAATAGCTCACATGATTCCTTTACAATGATCTTGTCAGCAATATCTCTCATCACACTGACAAGCTTCAGGCATCAGGGTGGGACATCTTGGGGCGGGGTGGGGGGTGGCACTTCAGAAATTCTGCTCACCAGACCACCTTACTTTTACTTTCTGCTCAGGAAGTTACTAAATGCTTCTCTCTCCTGCCCTCAAAGCAGGAGAGAGAGATCGGGTCCTTACTGCCACTCAGCAGGTCTCATTTCAAATAATAAAGCCAAATAGCATCTCACTTGGAGTTTGCTGCTGCTGCTGCTGCTGCTAAGTCACTTCAGTCGTGTCCAACTTGTGTGACCCCATAGACGGCAGCCCACCAGGCTCCCCCATCCCTGGGGTTTTCCAGGCAAGAACACTGGAGTGGGTTGCCATTTCCTTCTCCAATGCAGCAAAGTGAAAAGTTTAAGTGAAGTCGCTCAGTTGTATCCAACTCTTAGCGACCCCATGAACTGCAGCCTACCAGGCTCCTCTGCCTGTGGGATTTTCCAGGCAAGAGTACTGGAGTGGGGTGCCACTGCCTTCTCCGCACTTGGGAGTTTAGACACTGCAATGTACAAACTGAGACAGCGTTTCAGCAAACTTTCTGCTTAGCGCAGAAGTTTCTCTGTGAAAATAAATGCTTCATTCTGAGAGATTCTTGATTTCTAAAAATAAACACCCAGTTGTATTCAACTTCCAAAATGATCGACAATTAAAGGACAGGCCAGTTCTGTGGCTGCTCTGATAAATACATGTTGGCTCCTGAGGAAGGGCTGTTCCAAGAACGAGCTTTCTTGACAGCAATTAATTAAAACTGACCATTAAAAAAGTCAGTACAGAATATGTACAATATAGGATTCACGGAGGAGAGGGCACTGGGTTCTGAAATGATTTCCACTACAAGTGGCTCTCAGTATTGTCTGGTGGGTAGCACAAACACTGAACTCTTTTCTCTGGTGGCCTTTTAGAGAGGGTTGGAATTACGTGAATAACAATACATCCCCAGCATAATGAGACGCCTATGTCACAGCACTGCTAGAGGGAGAGCGACAGCTGAAGAGGCTCGATCGTGGCCCATCTCACAAAGCAGGTCTTTAAGCTGCTGTTGGGAAACTTGCATATATAACTTGTTTTCAATAAATTACATTGAAGGCAACAGTTTCTGAGCAAAGATGGATTCACATTCCCAGAAGCTCCAATTGTAACCATATAAAGACCCCCAAAGTCACCAGAGATCAAATTGCCAACATTCGTTGGATCATAGAGAAAGCAAGAGAGTTTCAGAAAAACATCTATTTCTGCTTTATTGACTATGCCAAAGCCTTTGACTGTGGGATCACAATAAACTGGAAAAATCTTAAAGAGATGGGAATACCAGACCACCTGGCCTGCCTCCTGAGAAATCTGTACACAGGTCAAGAAGCAACAGTTAGAACTGGACATGGAACAACAGACTGGTTCCATATTGGGAAAGGAGTACGTCAAGGCTGTATGTTGTCACCCTGCTTATTTAACTTCTATGTAGAGTACATCATGAGAAAGGCTGGACTGGAAGAAACACAAGCTGGAATCAAGATTGCCAGGAGAAATATCAATAACCTCAGATATGCAGATGACACCACCCTTATGGTAGAAAGCGAAGAACTAAAGAGCCTCTTGATGAAAGCAAAAGAGGAGAGTGAAAATGCTGGCTTAAAACTCAACACTCGGAAAACTAAGATGATGGCATCCAGTCCCATCACTTAATGGCAAATAGATGGGGAAACAATGGAAACAGTGTCAGACTTTATTTTGGGGGGCTCCAAAATCACTGCAGATGGTGACTGCAGCCATGAAATTAAAAGACGCTTGCCCCTTGGAAGAAATCTATGACCAATCTAGACAACATATTAAAAAGCAGAGACATTACTTTGCCAACAAAGCTCCATCTAATCAAAGCTATGGTTTTTCCAGGAGTCATGTATGGATGTGAGATTTGGACTATACAGAAAGCTGAGCACTGAAGAATTGGTGCTTTTGAACTGTGGTGTTGGAGAAGACTCTTTAGAGTCTTTTGGATTGCAAGGAGATCCAAACAGTCCATCCTAAAGGAAATCAGTCCTGAATATTCATTGGAAGGACTGATGCTGAAGCCACCTGATGCGAAGAACTGACTCATTTAAAGAGACCCTGACAGTGGTAAAGATTAAAGGCCGGAGGAGAAGGGGACAACAGAGGATGAGATGGTTGCATGGCATCACTGACTCAAAGGACATGAGTTTGAGCAAGCTCCAGGAGTTGGTGACGGACAGGGAAGCCTTGTGTGCTGCAGTCCATGGGATCGCAAAGAGTTGGACACGATGGAGCGACTGAACTAACTGAATTCACCAGAAACGCCATGGTGGAAGGGCTGGGTTTCTGAGCCATTTACTCAAAAGGACCCTTCATTACTACAGACTTCTTTTCGATGTTTACCTTTTCAAATATAACTGAAATATATTTTTATTTCCAATTATTCTTGGAGAAAATTCTGAGGTGGTAGCAAAAGCAGTGGCTTTTGACTCCAAAGTCCTCAGTGTGTGTGTGTTCTGGGGCCAAGAGCACACCACTCGGCACAGGAATTTAATCATTTGAAAATCAGGGCAACAATCCACAGGGCTGCTACGAGGGTCTTATGAAGTCAGAGACGCAGGACTGTGACACACCGTTCTCGGAAAGCCCCCACTGAGAAGGCTTCCAGCTGTACTGCTAGCCGCTGCTTGCCGGCCTGCAGAGTGAACTTTCAGGTGCTTCTGCGGTGAAATGCCCCACTCCAACAGGCTACCACCAGCCACTCACCTGCGATGAAAAGAGTTTCTGCTCAGGCTGCTCTCCTGGCAGGTAAACCTCTGCCCTGGAAACGCAACTGAGAGGAACTCAGAGACAAGATGAACTCAAACTTAATGCTAAGGCTCTTCCCCTAAAGCCAACACATTAGGTAATAAATGAAGTCAGTAATCTCTTTAAGCACATGCCCTCCCGACCCCAAATCTAAAAGGATATTCAGAGACCTGCCTCAACACCCCAGGCCCCACCTGCCTCATGCTCTGCGGCTCAGCGCTGGCCACCACCTAGCATCTCTCCCTCTCCTGCTGCTCTGGGGTGCTCTCACACCCCACCCAGCATGACTGGCCCTTCCTTGGCTTCTTCCGCAGAAAAGGCTTTTCATCCCTGTTGCTCACTGTCTCTGCACCCTGTTCACTTCTTCCCTGGCACTGTCAAGGTTTATGAAAAGATGTTACTAGAACAACACGCTCATTCAGAAGTTGCTGCTCTTTAGGCGTGCACGGCGCCTTGCACACAGGAGGTGTTCAACGAGCACTTGTTGAAGAAATAAAACAAGGACACTCTGGAGCAACGCACCTCCATTAATGCATCTAAAACAGAGGCTCTCAAACTAACTGGTGTCGGAGCCACTTTACACACTAAAAGAAAAGAAAGAAAAAGCAATGAGGGCCCCAAAGAGCGTGTGTTTATGCAGGTTACATCAACCAAAGATGAGAAATTCCTAAAACACAAGACCACCAGCACAGATTCTGTCAGTGGCAGGCAGGAGACACCGCCTTGCCACTCGGACTCTGGAAACTCCACTGTACACGTGTGAGACGGCGGGTCAACACGAGCAAACCATGTCTTCACGTTGTTCTGAAAGCAGTTCAAGCCTGGCCTCGCACTCTGCCAGGGGTCCAGAGCCAAGCCAGAAGCCGATGGTCCACAGCCATGACCAAAGCCCAACTGTGACAAATCAGGAGGGAAGAGAGAACAGAGTCAGCCAGTGTGTGCGGAAGGAGAGCCAGACAGCAAGACACTGCCCACGGAGCTCCACCAGGACCCAGAGTGAGGCCACGCGGTGCTCACGATGCATGGAGCATGGACATACCGTGATACATGACACAGGAAGCAGGCCGTCCCTACCTGATGCCACTGACCCTGCCGACTCCTTCTCCTTGTTTCTACTGAATGAAGTAAGTGCACTGTCTTTGAGACAGCTGCTTTCTTCAGCATAAATTGAGAAAGGCACATCTGCCTTATACTTAACCCATAGGTCTGAGTGACCTGCCTATCACTGGTTAACTCTGTATTCAGAAACAGGAGAACTTGACCGTGACAATCAAATCAAGGTGTGTGGCCAGCAAGTCGCCACCCTAAGGCTGTGCTCACATCTAACGTGTGACATTCTGCTACTCCTGACTCCTGTCTAATGGCAACATTAACAGGAAAGTATTCAAGAGCTCTAGGAGAGTCTCTAGAGCGAGATCCACTTGCCAAACAGCAGAACAGCTATAATTTTAAGTGTTCTTTACCTATGTCCAATCTGCCTTCTCCCCAGGAATATGTGATTAACCAGAGGCAGGCACATGATTCTTGAGATACTTGCATGAGTTAGGCAGAGCTCTAAAATACTCCGCTGGGTGCCAGCCTTCAGAAACTGCGGGGGCTCAGTCACCTCACCTGGCTGCAGGGAGGAGGCGGCACGCGTGCTCCAGGCTCCGTGAGCAATGCCCAGCTTGCCGCTGCCACCTGCCTGGGGGAAGCGCTGCTAGCCGTGAACTTGTTCAAGAAATTGTGTCACCTGGACCAAATCCAGTTCCCAGAGTTGAATGAGAGTGCTTCCCTCGGGGCAAGCTACTGCCTTGTCTGGGTGCTGCACTTTCCTGCAGATAACTCTCCCAGAGAGGTCTCAGCAGAGGCTCGAGGAAGTACAGCTCCCACAGTGAACCTGGCCTAGGCTGACTCCTTGTATCTTAAAAAATTTCATGTGGACAGAGAGAGCTCGAGCCTCCTCGGGGAATCCAATCTTCCTCTAAAGGATTTCTGGTCGGAGTGCAGTGGCCCTCGGGCTTCCCTTGTGGCTGAGTGGTAGGGAATCCACTCGCCCGTGCAGAAGACGCAGGTTCAATCCCTGGGTCTGGAAGGTCCCTTGGAGAAGGGAACGGCAACCCACTCCAGTATTCGTGGCTGGGAAATCCTGTGGACAGAGGAGACTGGCGGGCTACAGTCTATGGGGTCACAAAGAGTCAGTCACGACTTAGCAATTAAACAACAACATGGTAAGTTGCTTCAGTCGTGTCTGACTTTGTGTGACCCCACAGACCGTAGCCTGCCAGGCTCCTCTGTCCATGGGATTCTCTAGGCAAGAATACTGGAGTGGGTTGCCATGCCTCCTCCAGGGGACCTTCCCAACCCAGGGATCGAACCCGCTTCTGTCTCCCACACTGACAGATGGGTTCTTTACTACTAGCATCACCCGGGAAGCCTTAAACAACAGTGGTCCTCCCTGGAACAGCCCCAACCGACATGGCCCCAGGGTTTACAGGTACCTGCCACTGGATAGCCGCCACTCCTACTAACTGAGGCTGCAAATACCTTCCTTATCTCTACTGAAAGCGCTGGATTTCCCAAAACGTGACAAGCCAGTCTTCTACTACAGTTTAACCCCATCCTGGCCAGCTCCTTTCAACTCTTTACGTCCTGCTGTAAGCATCCCCTTCTCAGCCAGACCTTCCCTGGGCAGCCCTTCCAACTCTGGTGCCTCATAATTTTGTACCTTAGCCCCTTTTCTTTCCCATTCATGATTCTACCTAAAGGTATTTTATGGATGTCTGCTTATTCCTCTCTCCTCTGTTTAGTTTCGCATTCAAAGCATAATGTCTGGCACAGAGCTATGTGCAGACAAAATCTGAACTCATGTAATATTCCTAAACACTGCGCTGGGCCTCCTCGTACACCTTACAGTTGGGGGTACTTTATGCCAGGTGATGGGACAGCTTGCAGGTGGGGGGCAGTAATGGCACAATAGCCCTGGACAGGGAGTCAGGTCACCTCACCCTTACATGGCAGGCCTTCCAGGAGCAACCTCTGTGACCACCCAAGTCCCCCCAAAGGCCACATCAGAACCTGGGTGCATTCGCCCACCAGCCTGCGCTCCAAGTATCCCAGGAGTGATGGCCATCAGTCAGAGGCTGCCCACCACTCCGACAGCAGAGACCCACCTCACGCCCTCCCTTCTCTCCAACACAAAGCTCCCAAATCCCACTGTCTGTCAGAGCTCTAGTTCACAACGGGCAGAATCAGCACCAGTGGTGGTTGACAGAATAAGAGTTTAGGCGACGTAACAAAGAACGTTTTGTAAGCTTGTTAACAGAGTGAAACGCAGACTGCACGCGACGGTCTGGCACGAGCGCAGAGCAGCCTGAAGCCCGGGGACAGGCCGCACCAGCAGGAAAGTCTCTCGACAAAGACAAGATCCCAGGCAGCAAAGCCTGTCCACGGACTGACCTCCCCTCGTATCCTCTAGTCCAAGGGTAGGAAGCGTCTGCTTAAGTATGTCTGCTACACTGAAGACAAGAGTTTTACATGTCTTGGCCTAAAAGTAGCCTCAAATAACAGGCTTGTTTTATAGACAGAACAAGAAAGAACTGCATCTCAAAAACAAGTTTCATAGCAACCCTGCCCTCTGTTCTTCAGCCCCATTTAACTTGCTCATCCCTAACATATTTAAGGAGGCTTTTGCAACAAAATTTTGTGCTGGTGAGATCACTGGGAAGTTAGTTGTGTGCGCAAACAAGACTCCCCACTCCTGAAGCTTTCTTTTGATCCCAGTGAAGTGTGCAGGAATTTCTGCTGTGGAAATGCAAGAAGCCCAAATCTCCTTCCTGGACTATGGAAAAAAGCTGTGGGCTTTCACAGTTCTTCATTAACTCTGAAGTAACTCTATAACTAAAAAACAGAATGAAAGTCGCTCAGTGGTGTCCAGCTCTTTGCAACCCCATAGACTATACAGTCCATGGCAATCTCCAGGCCGGTACACTGGAGTGGGTAGCCTTTCCCTTCTCCAGGAGATATTCCCAACCCAGGAATCGAACCCAGGTCTCCCACATTGCAGGGGGATTCTTTAGCATGTGAGCCACAAGGGAAGCCCAAGAACACTGGAGTGGTGGGTAGCCTGTCCCTTCTCCAGCAGATCTTCCAGACCCAGGAATTGAACCTGGGTCTCCTGCATTGCAGGCGGATTCTTTACCAACTGAGCCTCCAGGGAAGCCATACCTCAATTAAAAAATACATCATTGTTAAAAAATGCTAACCACCACCTGAGCTTTCAGCAAGTCGCAGTAGTAACATCAAAGATCACCAATCACAGATCACCATAACAAATACAATAACAGTAATGAAAAAGCTTGAAATATCTAGAGAATTACCAACTGTGGCACACAGCCAAGTGAGCAATGCCGCTGGAAACATGGTGCTGGCTGACCACCTCGAAGCAAGGTTGCCACAAACCTTCAAGTTAAAAAAAATGCAACACCTGAAAAGTGTAATAAAGTGAAATGCAATAAAACAAAGCCTGCCTGCAGTTCTTCTGTCAGCAGTGAAATAATAATAAGACTGTCCTGATCCAATCGACCAAAGGTCTCCAGGGTTCAACCAGGTTTAGCAAGAGTCACTTATTTATTGACTCACTACATTGAGGAAGCTGCCACATGGCTTCTGGCAAATATTATCACTAAGACTCACAAGCCTGAAGGTCGTATTATTATCCTAATTTTACTCATCAAAAAATTAAAGTTCAGAGGCGTGTCCTTACTCAAAGTCACATGGCTAGTAAACCTATGTCCACCTTACCCTAAAACCCTCACCGAGTAACTGAGAAGGCCCACACCCCAGGTCTGTGCCACGCCCACACAATGCTCCTGTAGACACTGCTGGAGAGTTGTGTCTAGAGAAACATTTTGGACAGCTCCTTCAAAGAGTCACAGGTCAAAACTGGCCATTGTACTCTGACAGTGACGACGCCCCACTGCAGAGCTCCACAGCTCCTGCGTTCCTGGCTGAAGGAACAGCAAGCAGGCTGGAACAGCAGACAGGATTCACTGAAAGGCATTCATATGAGGTGCCTAAAGCCACCCCCTCTGATCTGGGGGAAGGCTTCCTAGGTGGCGCAGTGGTAAAGAACCTGCTTGCCAATACAGGAGACAATGAGATGTGAGGTCGATCCCTGGATCTGGAAGATCCCCTGGAGGATGAAATCGCTACCCACTCTGGTATTCTTGCTGGGAAAATCTCACAGACAGAGGAGCCTGGCGGGCTACAGTCCATGGGGTCACAAAGAGTCAGACATGACTGAGCGACTTCACACACACACACAGGTCAGCAATGAACCAAGAAGCACTCTGTAAATACTGTTCAGGCACACTATGCACTATAGGTTTTCTTTTTATGCACAACTCAGTGGCAGAATGTCACGGTTAATCACAAGCATGACTAAGAACAGACTGATTAATGTCTTAAAGGATTTTCTACATTCTACTTTTAATTCCAAAGTATAATACAGAGTGATCTGAATGAAAAACATTTAGCATATAATGTGACTGTTTTAAAGAAATTAAAGGCCCGAGGCAGCAGGCCGGGTTTTGCCATGCTGCCCAGACCTGACAGACTTGGGGAGAAGGCCCACCTCTGCCAGGAAACTCACAGACACACGTGCGCGAAGAAGGGGTGGGTCGGAAACTGGTCTGGGCTGAGAGATGAGCAGGGCACGTGAGCAGCTCACTGGCGTGGGAGACACTGTCTGCAGGCTCTGGGGTCCCCCCAAGCATCTGATGTACTCCTGACAGACTGCCCAGCTGACTGTCCCACAGGTGATCAGGTGCTGCTGGCTGGCTGACTCACCCTCCCTGCCCTCCTTTTCCAGCCACGCTGCAGCTGTTAGTGGTCTTGTGATCCAGTTCTCACCAGTGAGAGCTAAGCAGAAGTCAGGCAACTGAGTGGGGCTTCTGGGAAAGCTTTTGCCTTCTGGCTAAAAGGGCCACTCTCAACTGACAGGCCACACGGCTAGGGTGTCAGCCAAGGTCCAGCTCCCACCCCAAGACCATAAGGTGTCCAACAAGAGGATGACAGTGTGACGGCACAGAGGAAGCAGAGCGAGCCTGGGCCCCCAGCAACATCCGTGAGCCGCAGCACACCAGCGACGAGCCGCCCGCCTCCAGGCAGCCCGGCCTCAGCTCAGCTCGGCCGCTCAGGCGCGCCCGACTCTCTGCAACCCCACGGATCGCAGCACGCCAGGTTCTTAGCATCAGAACCACATAAGTCCAAGACTGTTTAAGTCAGGAGAACTGCTGTTTTATTACTCTCCAATGCATTCCTGACTGAGGTGACAGATTCTCTGATCTCTCTCTGAGAATTCTTTTACCTGAAAGTAAATGATTTCTACTGGAAGAAATAGGGTTTTCTCTTTTACTCACTCCTCTCAAACACATGCTCAAAACTGCCTCACTAGAAAAATATGACTGTTATATACCTCACATATAACCTAGTTCCAGAGCAGATTAAAGCAATGTATTGAGATCTTTATGTCTTGCAAAGACTATAAAACACATGCCAGGTATAAATATGAAAGAAAAGAATAGAAAAACCCCAAGCTATAAAAGTAACATATTTCAGTGGCATCTACCTTAGAAATGTTGCTTGAATGACTCATGGAATGTCCCAAATCTTCTCATTCTGCAAGAAAACCAAATAGGTTTACTTTACCTAAGGCATCACATTTTGATTAAAATGGGCAAACAAGTAACTGAACATAACAATCCTACTAACAAAGTGTTCCCTCAATTAGAATTTGCTGTGCACCAACTATTGTGTGCAGGGCCAGCTATTAGACACTGGAGAGTTTGGCAAATATGAATAAAACAAGAGTCTTATCCCTAAAGGAACTTATTAATAAGAAAAGGACAGGACTTTTGAGCTAGCTGTAAAAATACGCGGGCAAAACATATCTCAAGCAGCATTCAGGAGGAGGTTCGGAGGGTTAAACTGTGTTTTCAGTTGTCTATGATGCGGTGCATGCGATGAGGAGCTGCTGTAAGGTGGGGACAAAGAAGACAAGGCCAAAGCCCCTAACGAAGGCTGGAGAGCGCCAGTACCCTGCAGGGGTTACAGCCCACGCCTCCCCGCAAGCCCACTCCTCCTGGATGAGAGAGGGGCTGCAGCCCACACCTACTCCTCAAGCCCACTCTTCCTGGATGAGAGAGGGGCCACAGCCCACTCCTCCTGGATGAGAGAGGGGCCACAGCCCACTCCTCCTGGATGAGAGAGGGGCCACAGCCCACACCCACTCCTCAAGCCCACTTCTCCTGGATGAGAGAGGGGCCGCAGCCCACACCCACTCCTCAAGCCCACTCCTCCTGGATGAGAGAGGGGCCACAGCCCACTTCTCCTGGATGAGAGAGGGGCCGCAGCCCACACCCACTCCTCCAGCCCACTCCTCCTGGATGAGAGAGGGGCCACAGCCCATGCCTCCCCGCAAGCCCACTCCTCCTGGATGAGAGAGGGGCTGCAGCCCATGCCCACTCCTCAAGCCCACTCCTCCTGGATGAGAGAGGGGCCGCAGCCCACGCCTCCCCACAAGCCCACTCTTCCTGGATGAGAGAGAACGGAGTCCTGCTAGTGTCCTCCCTCTCACAGTCCTCTACCTTCAAGCAACACAGTCTTTTTATCAAATTCTTCCCCATCAAATGCTCTCAATCTCAAATCTCATCTCCATTTCTACTGCCAATGCCTTTATGTTCCTTCATTTCTTACCTGGAATTCTTGAATAACTTTCTTTCTGGTCTTTCTGCTTGTAAACTGACCTCCCTGATACATAACTGTTACAGACTGAATTGTTACTCCACTCACAATAAACTGGAAAATTCTGAAAGAGATGGGAATACCACACCATCTGACCTGCCTCTTGAGAAATGTGCATACAGGTCAGGAAGCAACAGTTAGAAGTGGACATGGAACAACAGACTGGTTCCAAATAGGAAAAGGAGTACTTCAAGGCTGTATATTGTCACCCTGCTTATTTAACTTATATGCAGAGAACATCATGAGAAATGCTGGACTGGAATCAAGATTGCCAGGAGAAATATCAATAACCTCAGATATGCAGATGACACCACCTTTATGGCAGAAAGTGAAGAGGAACTAAAAAGCCTCTTGAAAATGGAGAGTGAAAGTGGAGAGTGAAAAAGTTGGCTTAAAGCTCAACATTCAGAAAATGAAGATCATGGCATCCGGTCCCCTTACTTTATGGGAAATAGATGGGGAAACAGTGGAAACAGTGTCAGACTTTATTTTGGGGGGGCTCCAAAATCACTGCAGATGGTGACTGGAGCCATTGAATTAAAAGATGCTTACTCCTTGGAAGACAAGCTATGACCAACCTAGATAGCATATTCAAAAGCAGAGACATTACTTTGCCGACTAAGGTCCATCTAGTCAAGGCTGTGGTTTTTCCAGTGGTCATGTATGGATGTGAGAGTTGAACTGTGAAGAAGGCTGAGCGCCAAAGAATTGATGCTTTTGAACTATGGTGCTGGAGAAGACTCTTGAGAGTCCCTTGGACTGCAAGGAGATCCAACCAGTCCATTTTGAAGGAGATCAGCCCTGGGATTTCTTTGGAAGGAATGATGCTAAAGCTGAAGCTCCAGTACTTTGGCCACCTCATGCGAAGAATTGACTCATTGGAAAAGACTCTGATGCTGGGAGGGATTGGGGGCGGGAGGAGAAGGGGACAACCGAGGATGAGATGGCTGGATGGCATCACAGACTCAATGGACGTGAGTCTGAGTGAACTCTGGGAGATGGTGATGGACAGGCAGGCCTGGCATGCTGCTATTCATGGGGTCGCAAAGAGTCGGACACGACTGAGCGACTAAACTGAACTGAACTCACCTCCAATTATGTTGATGCCCTAACTCTAAATACTGAGAACGTGACTACATTTGGAAATGAAAGTCTTTAAAGAAGAAACTACTAAAATGAGGCCATTAGGGCGGCCCCTAAAGCAGTGTGTCCTTACAAGAAGAGCAAGTCAGGACACAGATATACGAACACAGAGTCACAGGGAGAAGACGGCCATTTATTCAACAGGTTCGGTTCTTGGTGTTGACACCTTGATCTTGGACTTAAAACGTCCAGAACAATAAGAAAATAAATTCCTGTTGTTTTAACCATCCAGTCTACGGTACTTTGTTATGATATCCCTAGCAAATGAATACAGCAATGTTCCACAGTATAAAATTGTAAAAAAAAAAAAAAAAAAAAAAGAACAGAGAGAGAATGTTCCAAATGTAAATATGATTTTAAAAAATAATACAGTAGCTTTCCCTGCATCCACTCAGGCTTGCTCTAAATGAAATGAGTAAAAAAAAAAAAAAAACTACTGGAAATGGAAGAGACGATCTTACGTGTATTTTTAAGATTATCTATTCTTCATTTAGTTCACATGCCAGGCAATAACCACGGCAAAGGCCACAAAATGCTGAGATGGAGGCAGAATTCTTCTATCAGAAGGAAGTACAAAGGAGCGGGTGGATCACATAAAAACTCCTTTGAGGAAGAGTTGATTCCATTCCACTAAGGCTCTCCTTCAAGAAAGCTGGCCACCAAGAAAATTCTGATTTTCCCCTTCCCCTCAATCCATCAAGTCACAGATTGCTTTGACTTTCATACACTTTGCTTCTGTATACTTGGTATCACTAAAATGATTATGAAGTGTTTCACGACCTCTCAAGTAGCCTGCCACTCAGTACATGTTTTCCAATACTGTCTTGTCCTTATAGCAATGTGTTTGTGTAATTTTGAGAATAATTTTATTATATTCTCCCTTACTTTATTAATCTGAGTACAAACAGAAATTCATGTCTCTTAAATGTAATACAATATGACAATGTTATTAAGTGTTTAGCTTCATGGACTGTTTCTTGGGCTTTAAGCTCATCACTTAGCTAGCTATAAAGGAAAAGAATAAAATTATAAAGAATGTTCAAGGTGTTGGCAATATATCACCAATATCTATTTCTGTGGAAAATGAGAGTCCACAGGCAAGGTAAATCTACAAACACCGAAGTGTCATTCATGAGTCAAGAACACCCCGGGGACAAAGACAAGACATCGCTGCAAATCCAACCTGAAGGCTCACCTGCCGGCGATTCACAACTAAATTAAATTAAAACAAAGACACCATATGCTTTGTATTATTTGTACAGAAAACCAATTATCAGTTCAGTTCAGTCGCTCAGTCGTGTCCGACTCTTTGCGACCCCATGAATTGCAGCACGCCAGGCCTCCCTGTCCATCACCAACTCCCGGACTTCACTGAGACTCACATCCATTGAGTCTGTGATGCCATCCAGCCATCTCATCCTCGGTCGTCCCCTTCTCCTCCCGCCCCCAATCCCTCCCAGCATCAGAGTCTTTTCCAATGAGTCAATTCTTCGCATGAGGTGGCCAAAGTACTGGCGCTTCAGCTTTAGCATCATTCCTTCCAAAGAAATCCCAGGGCTGATCTCCTTCAGAATGGACTGGTTGGATCTCCTTGCAGTCCAAGGGACTCTCAAGAGTCTTCTCCAACACCACAGTTCAAAAGCATCAATTCTTCCCTGCTCAGCCTTCTTTACAGTCCAACTCTCACATCCATACATGACCACAGGAAAAACCATAGCCTTGACTAGAAGCATCATTCCTTCCAAAGAAATCCCAGGGCTGATCTCCTTCAGAATGGACTGGTTGGATCTCCTTGCAGTCCAAGGGACTCTCAAGAGTCTTCTCCAACACCACAGTTCAAAAGCATCAATTCTTCCCTGCTCAGCCTTCTTTACAGTCCAACTCTCACATCCATACATGACCACAGGAAAAACCATAGCCTTGACTAGATGGACCTTAGTTGGCAAAGTAATGTCTCTGCTTTTGAATACACTATCTAGGTTGGTCATAACTTTTCTTCCAAGGAGTAAGCATCTTTTAATTTCATGGCTGCAGTCACCATCTGCAGTGATTCTGAAGCCCCCAAAAATAAAGTCTGACACTGTTTCCCCATCTATTTCCCATGGTGATGGGACCAGATGCCATGATATTCATTTTCTGAATGTTGAGCTTTAAGCCAACTTTTTCACTCTCCTCTTTCACTTTCATCAAGAGGCTTTTTAATTCCTCTTCACTTTCTGCCATAAGGGTGGTGTCATACCACTATCACATTACCTACTACCTTACAAGAAATAGCCAGTTTAACACCATCTGGAAATCTACAGAGAAGTTCCAAGCAGTAATAATTCATGTCCTAAACCTTTCTGACATTCATTATTTCATAGAGAACGGTACTGAGTGGGGAGAGCCTAGCTGTTAAGCTAGGTAACATTATAAATCAAGATTGAGATCTAAAAGTTGCTCTTTACCTTGTGAACTTGAGAAATGAGCTTAATGATGTAAACTTTATCCTGTTTTCCTTGTTAGAACAATTTAGTATTCTGCAGGGTAAAAACAAATAACTAGCCCAGAGCCCCAGAAGATACAGACGTTTTAAAGCCTCAATATTTGGTATTGCTTCTCTACTATTAGAGGAAATTAACAATTCAGTTCCAATAGACTGTAGTTTTTTTAAAAACATTGCTCCATTTATTTGGACTAACTGAAAGGAAGCAAGTCCCAGGATTCCCTCAGATCAGTTTCTCATTCATTCCGTCTTTATTTGCTCGGCGCTGCCACATACACACTGAGCCAGGCACGGGCGCTGACAGGAGCCAGTCTAGTCTGAGGCCTGCGCCAGGGGCTGCGGGGCCGCGGCGGCGCCTGGACACGGCGAGGGCCGCGCAGCCGGGGACAGGCGAGAGCGATGCCAGCAGCCCAGGCGCCCCCGCGGCCGCAGGGCTTCTGACGAGAGGAAGGGAAGCCGAGCTGCGCCAGTATCAGGGACGGGCATGAGGAGTAAGAGAGCGAGCTTCGCCGCAGCCAGGCTGGCACCAAGCGTCAGCGCCCAAGCAACAACCCTGGCAAACCTTC